>CANUEY010462770.1:0-90339 GCA_948099555.1 Croton setiger | reverse complement strand
ATATATATATATATATATATATATATATATAACTCACAATTAGAATTTGAAATTTGAAAAAAAAAAAAAAGATTTTGAAATTGTTGACTTAATAATTCGAGCACTTTGAAGAGTAATTATAATTTGCAACCATAGTCACAAGAATTCAAATATTAATGTGCCTATTACTATAAATAATCATAATATAAATAATTATGGAGCAACAACTTTCATATTAGAATATGATTTTATTTTAATTAATTAGCAATCAAATAGTGTTTATTGGTGAAATACGATTTAAATTTCATTAATTAATAATTAAAATAGTATTTCATATTAGAATATGCTTTACATTTAACTAATTAATTAATACAAAATTTTTCATATTAGAATATAATTTAAATTTATATAATTAATTACTATGAAAATAACTTTTGATATTAGAATTTAGTTTAAATTTAATTAATTAATTACTATAAAAATAATGTTTATATTAAAATATTATTTAAATTTATTTAATTAATTATTATAAATAATATGTATATACAACTTTTTATATTAGCATATAATTTAAATTTAATTAATTATTATAAATAATTATATAGAAATAGTTTTATTCTCAATAATATAAATTTTATGACGATATTTTGAACAAAGCCAAATAATCTTAATTCTCAACAATATTTCAAAAATATTGCTAAAAAACTGCATATAATAACGATATATAATGACGGTACCGCACATTAAAAACTTCTTAATAATTATCTCAACATCCTATGACTAAATAATAATATTGTCTTGATATTATGGTCAAGTAAAAGAAATTATACTTCTATAATTTTCTCTCAGATATTTAAAGTCAGCGTGTCGTTCCTTTTCTTTGCAGACGTCCTTCTGTTATTTGCGGAAGCCTCCATTGCTCAACTTCATTCCATTATGGAGGTTTGTGATAGTTTTGGCTTGCTTCTGGACAAAAGGTTAATATTGAAATAACTTCCATTTTCTTTTCTTCTAATGTTTCCAACCGCGAAAAAGAGTATCTTGGGGCTGCTTGTGGTTTTAAAGTCACGGAAGATTTAGGAATCTATCTAGGCATCCCTCTCTCTTGTAGCCGCAGTAAAGTCCAAACTTACTTGTATTTGATAGAGAAGGTTAGTAAGAAGCTTGTTGGACGGAAGGCAAGAAGTTTATCATTGGCTGGTCGCATAACTCTTGCGAAGTCAGTTATCTTAGTCATCCCGACTTATGTTTTTCAAACCGTGGCTATCCGGCCGTCCATTTGTATGGAAATTGAAAAGCTTTGCCGTAGCTGCATTTGGGGTTATTCTGCTGCTTCTGGTTATGGTATCTCCTTATTACGCTGGGATGAGGTTTGTAAATCTAAGCAGGCTATGGGGCTTGGTTTACGTAAGTTGATAAGTGTTAATGAAGCCTTTTTGATGAAAATTGTTTGGGGAATACTGGAAAAGCCTGATTGTCTGTGGGTTCAAGTCCTCAGAGGAAAGTATGTTAGGGATAATCATAGAATCCCTTTATTTTTACTTCGGCAAACCATTCTTGGCTCTGAAAAATGTTTTAAGGTTTGGCCGAGGGTTTTGGAAGGTATTTGGTGGATGGTTGGTGATAGAAGTTCGGTTTGCTTTTGGTCAGATCAATGGTTGGCTGGCTATGCTCCTCTTATTAATTATGCAGCAGTACCCGCTTCCAATTTCTGAGTTATACAGGCCCTTGAAAGAGTTTATTCTTTCTAATGGTAATTGGGATTGGCAGAAGTTTGGCTTGTATTTGCCGAATTCGATTCTTACTAAAATAGCGGCAATGCCTTGTCATTTAATTGATAACATGTAGGTTGATTTCTATTGGGGTTGGGCTAGCAATGGTTGTTTTTCCATTAAATGGCGATTAAATGCAACTTCGCCCTTATTGATATGCAGGATGCAAAACGTTGGAAGGACATCTGGTCTTGGCTGGGACCAGAGAGAATCAGATCATTCTTATGGCTTTTATGTCATAACCGCCTTTTAACGAATGTGGAAAGAAGCAGGAGACATGTATGTAATAGCGACTGTTGTGAAATCTGCTTTCTGGAAGCTGAGAATGCCATTCATGTGATTCGTGATTGTTACGCTACAAAAAGAATTTGGAGGGGTTCAGCCTTCTATGCTGCTGGAGTTCTTTGGTTATATGAATACGGCAGATTGGGTTTCTTACAATCTGAAGTGCATTGCTTCAAGGAGTGATGGTTTACCTTGGAAGCTGATATTTGGGGTTGGCTGCTGGTATATCTGGAAATGGAGGTGTTGTACGGTAATGGAAGGTGATTTTCAGAGGCCTTGGAACCCATCAACCACCATTTTGGATTTTGCTTTGGATATTCATAATAGACAAATTGCAGGAGGCAGGAACTTGGTCATGTTGAAAAAGGATCTTTTAATTGGGTGGGAACCACCGAATTAAGGGACTAATACAGATGGCTCTTTTGTGCAAAATCCTGCCTAGGCAACGGCAGGAGGTGTGATTCGTGATGATGCTGGGCAGTGGATTAGAGGCTTCGCTGCTAATTTAGGTAACTGTTCTATCTTGCTAGCTGAACTCTGGGCCCTCTTTTTTGTTCTGCAAATAGCATGGAACCTGGGCTATAAAAAAAGTTAAAGCAGCTGGTTACAAACATGATTAATTCAAGACCTGCTCCCTTGACCAATGGTTGGAATTTAGTCATGAACATTCGAGACATGTTGGAGAGAGATTGGACTCTGGAAATTTCTCATATTTATAGAGAATGCTAATCAATGTGCCAATTGGTGGTTAGCTCGCCATAGTGCCTCCTTGCCGATGGGTCTCCACGAGTTGCCAAGACCTCCTGATGGTGTCTTACGGATTCTTTTCAATTTTTCAACAGCTACTTTTAATAGATCTATGAAATTGCAATAGGCTTATTTTCCTAATTTTCCAAAAAAAAAGTCATTTTGATCAGAAAAGGAAAAAAAAATAACTTTTTATAAGTTAAAACAAATAAGTTAGTGGAACTTTAGAAAAAAGACAATGCAATTACATGCACTGCTGATCTAAAAAAAACCAACTAAAACAAAATTTCTACGTTATTACAAATGAATAAGATTGGGAGTTAGGGAAGATGCCTGTATTTACATATCTACTATCTATCTATAGAGCATGTCTTTGACAGAACACTAAAATGGAATTCGTATAAGTATTTTTCCTTCCAGTTCCTCCATCTTTTTCAAATAATTACTTCAAAATAACCCCTTCACCTCTAACTGTAATGATGCATCATTCTCCATGTTAAGAAACTCTCTATGTGCTTTTTGAGAGCGAGATCACAGAAATATAGTAAACAGGATCTCAAGCACACATGCCATGAAGAAGCAAAATAAGAACCAATAATAGGTTCTGTGCAACCAAAACTGTACAAGAAAGGAACTTGAGAGATCAACCCTTGACAATCAATGTGCATTTCAAATATGCGGCACTTCCCTTCCGTGACTTCTTGAAACAGCCAAAGGGTGATTGTTCATAGCACTGAGCGGTGTAGTGCTGGAAACATTTGAAGAAGAGCTAAAATTATGTGAACCATAAACCAATTGCTTTGGAGATGCACTAGGGAGGACTTCATGTGACCGGTGATAATTTGTGACACAGTTGAATGCAAAAATATTCGAGCTTTCAGTTTCACTACGGAGGGGAAAAAACATTCAGAAAGAAGAAAAAGTAGTCATAAATGGAAGTAACAAGCATGAGTAGTTGCCCCAGTATGTTTACCTATTGCAAGTCAGTTTATCCTTCATAATCTGTTTCCCTGGAGATATTGACATCGAATCAATTTTTTGAGCAGCAGAATGTCTATTGTGTGATTTATCCTACAAAACAGACACAGAATAATTAGAACACCAACGATATGCATATCCTGAAGTAAAAATAAATCACTTTGGACCTAATAAACTACTATGCCGTTTATTACTATATTTTTACTTGCCAGGTGGTTAGCAGCTGATGATAACTGTCTGCAAGCCAACACTTCACTGGAATGTTGCACAAAAGGATGTTCAAGCAGCTTAGTAGCTGACGGTCGGTCAGCAGGATTCCTTCGGAGACACAGGCACAGAAAATCTTTTCCCTCGGGAGATAATGCTTCTGGTATATTCGGAGTTTTGTTCAGAACCTTGAACATTGCTTGAGGCTGACAAGTAGAAGAGAACTGCTGAATCAGATAACTAAACGAACAAAGTAAAAGAACATGAAGCATAGTCACCACTATAAGAATTCAAACACCTCTGTCTTCTCTTTGTGGGTTTAAGAAAATAAAAATTACTCAAGCATGAATAACAATTCTGGAGTATCATGCAAATTTTCATCAATGACGATGAGTAAATAATAGTAACCAAGAACATGCTTCCTGATACAAACTTAAGAGAAACCAACATCACAAAAGCTAGCTGTTGAGATGGGAGAACCCATATTTTTCAATGTGGGATCCAATAAAAGTCCCATACCAAGTTTTGTGATTCGGATCCAACCAGCCCTTGTTTGTCATTCTTCAAGAATGGATAAACAGCCAGAAGTTAGACAAGAAAGGTCACAAAGATGTACAGCAGGAACAAAGCTGAGCCAGCAATTCCCATTCACCTCACAACCTCAACAGTGTGATGTGGGCAGTCCCTTACTTCCAAGTTCTAATTAAAACTAGATTTCTTGAGAGTAATGCATTTCTAGAACTTAACTAGTGTATTACTAAAGGAAAACAGTAAATTTTATTTGATTAAACCGGTTTGCTCAGACAGAAAATTCTGGAAAGGGAACCATTGAATTTAAAATAAAATTTTGCCTAATCAAAAGATTCTACAAAATCTCCATCCTAGCCTTTAGCAGATGCTTGTAACCTTAATCCGAAAATGCATGCTGGCAAAGTGGCTAAAGACTCGAAGACGTCAAAATTTCAGGACAATCATGTCACAATGCAAATGCAGTTCTTTTGGAAAAAGAGTAGTTCACAGAAAAGTTGTGGTAGAGACAAGAGAAATTTAACTAGCGAACAACTCTACTATTTTATAAATAAACGAGAACAGTCTACTAGTGAGCTCACCCCTTGAAGCTCTCCCCAGGGAGGTCTACCAGTAAACATCTCAACAATGGTACAACCCAAACTCCATATATCAACAGCCAAAGCAAGGTCAGGATTTGCATCTTTCTGCATCACAGCTTTTATGACCTGGGAGAGAACTACCATTTTTTTTAAAAACAAAAAAAGATGTAGAAATAGATCATCAGGAGATCTATGAACAACTCAACATGAAAGTACCTCTGGAGCCATCCAGTGTGGACTGCCTTTCAAGGACAATTCATATAATCCAGCAAGCTGAACATAAACAAAGTCAAAATAGATTTTTGTTAGAGATATATACAAAAAATAAACAGATAAATTTCTTTTTTTGTAAGGATCCACAAAGAAGATCGAACTTTCAAACTCACATGTTTTGCCATCCCAAAATCTGCTAGCTTGACAATGCCAGATGAATCAACAAGGAGATTTGCTCCTTTAATATCCCTGTGAAGGGGAATTATTTCATCATTAAAGTTCCATTTGTGGGTAAATGACAGACTTCGATACAAAAAAAACAAAAAAGCATAAGTTTCTACAATCCACAGTATGTTCTCAAATAACCAACTGGAATGGTGGAGGAGGAGAAAGACCCCTTATAAACAAAGAACAGAAGGTGACTGATGTTATTAGTAACATCTTACAAAATCACATTTTAGCATCATTTATAGAAAGATTCAGAACAAGAGCACCACTAGTTAACAGATGAATTTCTAAGCATCATCAAATGTCAATTACCTGTGGATGGTCTTTGTGCTATGCAGATAAGACAACCCAGAAAGAATATGGCGAGTGAAGTTCCGAACTATAGATTCGGTCATATGTCCCCCGCAATGTTCATGGATATATTTATTGATTGATCCAGGAAAAACGTACTCCAGATATATATAAAAGTGATCGTCAACCTGACACAACAATGCTTCTTAAATCAATAAAAATAGTTTACAGAGTTAGATCATAAATTGGAAAGACTGAAAGAAATACTTACTATCTCACTGCCATAATACTGTACTATATTTGGATGCTTTAGATGTTGGAGAAGTCTAATTTCCTGCAGAGAAAACAATAATAATAAATTCATTCTGCTCTCAAGTACCCTGTCAATGTGATCCATATGGCATATATGCATTTTCCTTAATGCAGATTAAAACACTTAGGTTGAAATAGCTAATAACAGTTATTCATGAACAGTAAGAAAATCATCTTTCTCTTTCTCTTGAAAAGAAGAAGGTTTGTTAGCAATGCTGTAATTCAAATAATAGTTCACGCTTCATAATCCTCTTAAGACTTGCAAGAATGGAAAATACAGAAATCATGTAAATAAAACCAGCTAATCCATGTGCACATAAAGAGTATGTTGACCAGAAAACTTGGGAAAATTTTTCTTGCCTATGATATCATAGCTTTGCACTTTTCAGATCTAAATGAAGCATTTATCAAGATGTTTAGAGCAATTATAGTTGGGACATTGGGCAGGATTGGAATCTTTCTCAGCCTTTGCTTCCAGATTAACACAAAACATGTAAATGCCTGATAAGAGATTCCTACCTGCTCCAGTTGCTTTATGCATTCAGCAGATTTATTGTCACCAGGGATGATATCAACTTCCTTCATTGCACATAGAGCTCCAGTCTCTCTGTCAAGTAAAAGCAAGAAAGAATCATTTTACTGCTGATGAAACTAAAAGGGAAAAAAAAACACATAACTCTAAGAAAAGATGCATACATGTTAGTCCCGACATAAACACTTCCATATGTTCCACGTCCAATAAGTTTTCCTTTCTGCCACTGAGTTTTTTTAAATGATACCGTGCTCTGGGAAATAGTTGGTGGCGATGGCAATGATTGTGGAGGTGCAGCTCCGGGAGGAAGGGGCAATGGGTGAGCACTGATATGACTGTTATTCTCAGGCCACTCCTTAGATCTCCCTGGAAGCAATTTAGTACGCAGTGGAAAAGAAATCTTCTTGGGACTTTTGGGGTTGCGGCAGGGACTTTGCAATGATGGGCTATGAAATGGAGAACAATCTGTACTACGCACAGTTTTCACTGGTGACCCTTGTGAAGTATGACTGGCATGCCAACCTAAGTCTGGAATATCCAAAGCTGATCTAGTCTGACATGCTTGTGAAGCCACAAAAGATGGTAAAAAGTCGCCAGTGTATGATCTTTGCGGACTAACAGCAGGACTTGATAAACTGCTTGTTGGAGCACTACGGGGAGAAGCAAGTAGACCCAACTTGTCAGCAATACCTTCAACATTTAGATAATCAGCCTGTCCTTTGCAAAAGGTGCTTGCACAATTAGTTGAATCCATGGTATTGCAACAAGGAGAGATGTCTCCTGCATTGGACATCCGAGGACTCAGCATAGGACTTGACGGAGCACTTCGTGCAGAAATATTCAGTCTTACTTCAACACCAGTAAAGTGAAAGTTAGCATCTTTGGAGAGTTTATTATTGCAAATTCTTGAGCATGTAGTAGATTTTGAGACAATATGATCTGCACTGTTCCTGACAGTTCACAGGCATATCAATATAGATCCAAAGAGAGATAAATATGCAGATGCGTATTAACTGGGTCAAATTCAGTAATTTTCGAGTTAAGAAAGTTAATAAATCAATCTTTACAGAATTTGCAGCATAAACAATATCACAGAAAAAGATTACTAGAAGTTCATATACAAAACTGGATCACATAATTATACGTCTATGGGAAGCAGATTTCACGGTCAAATCAACTCGAAATAGTTCTATAAAGTGGTAAAATCAGGTTGACTCGCAAAATGATGACTCGATTTCATTGATTCGCAATTACGAGTATCTCGATTTCATTGATTCGCGATTACGAATTTATGCTTTTTAAAAGTTGTAGGCAAACATTAAAGAAATGTTGCAAATTGAGCAATGAAATGAAACAAACATTTTACAAACAAGGATCGTGTTGTTACCTTCTCAGCACAGAGCTAGGTCCTTCTTCCGGTGATCCTGGAAGATTCAAAGGCGAAGGCAAAGGCAAAGGCAACGGTTGCGACACGGCGGAAGAAAACCAAGGGTCAGAGCAGCCGGGAGACTTTTGCCTTGTAGCAGTATCAGGAGAAGCAGGAGGCGAATTCAACTGATTGGCGAACTGTAATCCAAGGTCTTGATTAGTTACATGCCTGAGTTTCCTCTGCCGGGTGAGCCTCCGCTGCAAAAATGACTGGTCGTGATTATTGACGAAATTACCAACATTTGCACTGGTTTCTTTCGAAGAAACAGACGGAGACGAAGGCAAGGAGGAAGAGGGAGAAGCAGAAGCAGGAGAAGAAGAAGAAGAGGGAGAGGAGGAAACGTGTTTTTGAAAGAAAGGCATTTGATAGATCTGGATAGAAAGAAGAGTAGTAGACTTATTGAAGGCTTCATGAGAAAGATTTTGCGAGTAGAAATTGCTTTTGATTATTAGCCATGGGAAATGGCTTCGTTATTTCTCAGTTCTTGCTTCGCTTACTTGAAAACAAAAAATTAAACCTTTTTTCTAAATTTTGAATTTATTTAGTCAACACTAAAGGAGGAAGGAAGGAAAGAATTGAGATTAGAATCTGACTAATTGCAGTTTCAATACTTCCCAATCTAACCCTAACAATTCAAAAAAATTAATTATCACTAATTACAATTATCACCCAAATTGAAAAATCAAGAGTCAGAAATACGACGGCTGAGCCATGGGAGGGAGAGGTCAAAACGTGAGTCACGAAACAGACTCGGTTTGTATAGTAGACAGCAGGGCATGGACAGAGGAAGAAGAGGAGGAGATAAGAGAGGAGGACGAAATAGTAAGTCAAGGTTGACTAAAAAATTGTCATACGACACGCCGTGTACGTACGGCAGATGTACGGTTTACATACTCAGATACCAGAATTGTAATAGTATTTTATTTTCCAGGGCACGCCTAGAGACTTCTCGCCAACTTTTTTTTTATTTATTTTTTAAATAATTCAAGAGATATCTGAGTATAGTTTTGATAGCAAATACAGCTGTAAATTTAATAGTACATATGTTATCTATTTTATTAGAATACAAAATAAAAATTTAAAACAGTATCTAACTCACATATTTGATTTCGAAATTTTATACCAACAATCTAATGACTAATTTAAAACAAATAAAAGTCTTGAAAGTCTCTCCTCAGGACTTTTGGCCTTACCGTTTCCATTGAATGTTTCAAATTTACGTGGTGAAGCTGGTTACAGCTGAGGAAGAAGAGATGTGATGCATGGTGGGTAGGTAGATATAATATGGCAACGTCAAAGCCAAAGAGGTGAAACTGAATCTGTCCAAATTAAGATTAGCTTAGTTTTAGATTATAGTTAAATTTTGGATTTATTAATAATAATAATAATAATTAATAGTAACTACTAAATTGTAGCCGTCCTGCCGGAGTTGCTATGTGATCTCTGAATCCCAGGTAGTGGTCTGCAGACTTAAATATTGTACCAAATATAATAAATTACCATTTTTATATAATTGTTCGCCTTAAAGTTTTATCTAAATTGCTATTTATGATATATAAGAAATATATTATACGATAATATATAGTTCATTAATGATTTTAGAAAAATATTTAATTTAGTATATTTCTTTGGCCAAATGTTTTAGTTATGGATTTTATATGGTTTAGCACACATTTCTATACTTTCTTATTTAGTAAAATAGTACTTTTTATTGAATTTTACTATTTTAACCTTCTGCCTTTGACTTTCACTTAAAATTTTCCCTATCTTTTAGCAATTAATTTGTTTCCTTCTTTTATTCTATTTTTACTCAAAAAACGATCTCCTTCTCTGATTTCTACTTCTTCAAACGCTCTTCTCCTTGTCCGATTTCTGCTTCTCTAGTTGCTCTGATTTACTGCAATATTTGAATTCTAATTTTTCATCTAATTTATCGCAATTTATTTCTGATTTTAGGTTAAATGCTCTAACTCTTCAGTCGTTGAGTTTAATCATATCCTAGTTATCTTTGCTTCCAATTGTAAACATAATTGTTGTTTGTTTTGATTAAATTTCAAACTGGAGAATGTTGATTTTATTATCTTTTTGTTTAAATGCTCCCAACAATATATTATCTTTGTTCGGTCAAACTTAATTGATGTTTCGTATAATTTGTTATTGTTCTGATTTTTATTAATTCTTTATTTTATTGATACTGATTTTTACAATTTTTTACTCTTCTTGTTGTTTTAGAGTCAATTTCATGCTTTGAGTGGCAATACTGGAATTCTCTTATTTATGGTTATCTTCTGTTATTTTATATATAATATAGTATGAATTTCTGTTTTTTTCTATGATTTACTGATTTTTATTGATATTCGTACTGAGTTTTATCAATTGTAATTGAATATTATTTGTTGTTATGGAATTATATAAACTGTTATTAAATCACATCTATTGATATGCATTTACTGTTATTTACTTTTATTGTGTTGTATTGACTGTAATTAAGTTATATTGATTATCATTGAGTCATAATTATTGACTTGCATTTAATTTTATTGAGTTATATTAATAAGAGATATTAGCATTATTTACTATTCTTGGAGTTATTGTCTATTGTAAATGGTTATTGCTGAATCAAAGGTATTGAGTCCTTTACTGTCAATAGATTACAATTTTGAGTGTTATTGAATCATAGGTATTAATATATACTTACTATTATTTGGATTTATTAGTTATTATTGAAACTGAGGAATCTTCTGGTGTATGTATATTACCGTCATTAGTAAAGTGTTCAGCTGTCGGCAAAAGAAATATGTATTCTTTCAATTAGTGAGAAAAAAAAAAATCAAGAAGGAAGTTCTATATTGTGGGAAGTGTAAAAAGTTGGGCATAATAGGAGAATATGTAACTTCAAATGATTTTGAGTTAAATATTTTTGTTTGATTTAGTTCTTATACTATAAGTACATAGTTGAGTTATTAGATACTATAATTCAATAAGAAGCAATTAAAATAATTATAAGTCAATAAGAATCAGTAATGAATTTTTAGTATGATTATTTTTGTCCATATAATTTTTTTTATTGCATATTATTTTACTATGATTATATTCTCTATGTTGAATATAAAAAATCATTATAAATTAATAAGAATATTTTTTTTTATAAGTATTTGATTAAGTTTTTATGTACTTATTGTAATATATTCTTTAGTTTTAATATGAATATATAAAAATCAATTAGGATCAAATCAATAATATTGAGTAAAAATCAATAAGAGAAAATAATATAATGTTGTTCCCGCGAAAGGAAGATCATTTGTTTAATGAATAAAGTGATTCAATCATAATACTGAAGCCATTTTAGCCTTTTAATTATATGAAGCAACATATTAAGAAAAATTAACATGTTCCTATAATACAAAAAATGACATTCAATTATACAAATCAACTATATTAGGAAAAAAAACATTATTTTTAGTAGAAGTCATATATTGAATAGGACAGATAATACCGAAATTTAACAACTTTACATATATTATCACATCACCAAAGTTAATCATTTACGCTCTTCTAAATCTATGAAGCAACATATAAAGCAAAATGAACATATTCCTCTGCAATAGATAGTAAAAAACAGGAATATTCAATAGACTTAATAATATTCAATAAAAATCACCAAACAAAACATCTATACATATATTGTAATAGCACTAAAGTTAATCATTTGTTCCCTTTAAACATATAAAGTAATATATAAAGCAAAATGAACAAATAGTAATATTAGTATCATTCAGTAATATTGAGTAGAAATAAATAAGAACAGCCCTTGTTTGTTTTAAAAAAATAATAGTGCTTCTTGTGTGTCTTCGTCTTCTATTCTTTGTATTACTTCTTCTGATTAAGATGAATTTATTCTCAAACTAAAAGATGAGATGCTTAGTGACAGTTTTTTACCCATTTTAATTTTCTGATGGTGACTTTTCAAAGTTTTTCATTGCCTTAATTACATTTGAATCTAAGAAAGATGTTTAATATCAGTAATATTCAATAAGATTTAGTAGAAACTAATAATATTCATTACAAATCAATAGAAATAAAATAGAATTCAGTTTAGATTAACAATCATTAGTAATCAATAAAAATCAATAGAAAGATGATGAAAGCAATAGAAATTAGTGGAATATAAACAATATATATAATTTAATAAGAATAAAAAAGTAGAAATCAGTATCAATAAGTACTTATGAAACTTAATTATCATAAATCATCAACACTATTTAGTGTATATTCAAATCAAAAACATCAATCATCTTCTAATAACTAAACATCAATAGAAATATGTATATATGAAAAAACCTAAAAAAAAAAAAATATTAAACTTCATATTCTATAACATAAAGCTTAATCAATAAGAATCAATATAAAATAACAAAAATTTATACAAATCAACTATAATCAGTATGAATCAGTCTAATAAATATATGAAATTATTACAAATCAGATGAAAGCAATAGAAATCAATCAATTGAGCGTGTTTATAGGTACGGACATTTTTAGGAGTCTATTGTGCTATTTTCCTAATTATGATAATTTTGTACTATATTTTTAAATGGTATAATATGTTTGTCCCTTTAATTGAGTAGTAAGTGCACATATAATTTGTGTATAATTATTCCTAAAAGAAATTTATTTCTTTTTACTTTAAGAATAATGAAAGAATTATGATGTCATTTTCATAGTATTTGAATGCATGATTTTGCAGAACAGGGGTCTTATTTAACCTTAAGTACAGGTCAAATGGGCAGTTGGTTTATGACTTTATTCTTTTATGAATACTTTAAAAAATATCATCCCAATTGATTGGTAAAAGAAAAAATATTCGTTTTGTCAAAAGGAAAAGTTTTTACTAAAATGTTTAAAATTAGAGTCTATAAATGGATAAATTATTTATTACGAGTAATTTATTTCTTAATTGTACAACTTCAATGAAGTAGAATTAAGCCTAGTCCACTTTTGATTTACTTCAAAACAAAGCTTATTTTCTTTTTTTAATTTTTTTAAGTCTTCTATATTGACGATAAAAGCATAATTTATTACATAAAACTGGAATTTAAAATTATAATATTTACATTATTTAAATTTATTTATTTTTTAGTTTTTTAATTATATTAGTATGTTGGTAGGGAAGAATTTTCCATGTAGTTCTGTTTTTAGTTTTTTAATTATATTAGTATGTGAATTATGTTAATTCACATAATTCATTTCATATAATTATAATAAAAATAATATATCTGTTTAATTATAAATAGTTGAAGTATTATATTACTGACATTAATTCCTTATAAAAAATTGTACTTGTAAAATGAAACAATTAACAATATTTAGCTCCATAATTAAAAATATCCAAATTCAAATTATAAATCATCAATTGTGCTTAGGAGATTTTATTTTTCAAACTATTATATCTTCAACTTATAAAACAAATAAAATAAGAAAAAGCTTTTTTTTTTTTTAGAAAAAGGAAGAATTTATATATTTTACTACAATGCGGGAGTGTTTGAATTTTGTTATCTATCCATATATGTACTCTTTAAATTAAATTAAAGGATGCCTTCTAATAACAATCTATGCCTTTTCTTGTTTGCACTTCCGATTAGTTTCGTGTATATTTGAATTATTCCCTCATAATATAATTTGTTAGGCCTAAGATATATCGTATGATTGAGAGTTAGATGTGATGTAGAATTTTAATTTTCAAAAGAGGCATAACTATTTTATGAAGTTTTTGCATATAGTGAATCTAATTCAAAGGGTCATAAAGTCATTACAAAGGATAATAAAGCTATTTCCTAATGAACTTAACTATTTGGTATACAGCCAATCTGATTCAAAGGGTAATAAGGTTATTTCCAATGAACTTAACAGAAATGAAATTGAAAAGCAAATAGAAAAGACCGAACAAAATGTTTGTTGAGATGGAGACAACTATCCAATTGCTTCATCCATTAGAATACAAGGAAACTTTTCCTTCATTCATAATGTTATAAATTAATAGCAGTAACTGTTATTTTTTCATCTCATTGAAAAAAAAATATTTATTTCCTTATAATTATTAATTAAATATATACAAAATAAGAGAAGGTGAAGAACATGCTCAAGTAGGAGATTAAACAATTGACTAAAATTCAACTAACCTAAAAAAATTACAAAAGCTACCTTTAACTCCTCAACATACTACTAACCAGACAATTCATTCCACTATATATATATATATATATATATATATATATATATATATAAAAGAAAATGACAAAAGTAGAGTTTTTTTTTTTAAAAAAAAAAAGTTTTATAAGCAATAATAGGCTTCTGTTCTGTCTATATTTTAGACAAAAATAAATCTATTTATAATATTTTTGAAAAAGTAAACTTTTTTATTGTACAGTTTTTTTTTTACTATGGATGCCGATAATTTGTGCAGCTTATGTGAGTATTTACTTTTGTTAGAAAAATATGGTTGTTTCATTATTATTTTTCATTTTCACTCTCTTAGCAATGTGTGTCCCCTTTTTATTTTTAAAATTTTTTTTGTCACTTATTTGTGATAGTAAATAACAATTATTTGGCATACTTGAATATTATTTGAATATGCATGCTTTTTGGTTATGAATTTGTTACATTTGCTATTAGCAGGCATTATTGAATTTTTTTTCTTTGCATTTTTGTTGTCATAATTGTGTTAATATGGAGGAAAATTACTGAACTGAATGTAGGGAATCTATTTTAATGGTTTTGAGGATTGGAATTTTTTGTGCTAATTGAAAATAAGTTCAACATATTTTTAACATGTTTTGAACAATTATTTTATAAATTTCTGCATTATTTGAATACTAAAACCAAGTATTACAAGTTTCACATTGATTAGGTGATTATTTTTTGCTGAAATGATTTTTGAGTGGGCTTTTGATTTTGAACATAATTTAAACAAACTTTGATTAGTTGTTGATGTTTTTTGTATTATTTTTGTAGTGTTTTTCTGCTTAAATGGTTTTTTTTTTTTTTTAAGTTTTTAGTTTTGAACATAGTTTAAACATATTTTGAAATGTTTTAATATCTTTGTTGCTTTGTCAAATTGATCGGGTATTGATGGTTTTTTTTTCTCTTATACCAGTATTTTCCTGATTAAGTGACTTTTTTTTATAGGTTTTTAGTTTTGAATATACTTTGAACATAGTTTAAACATGTTTTTAAATGTTTTAATATGTTTTGCAAATTGATTAGGTATTAATGGTTTCTTGCCGTTGTTTTTGCTGTGTTGTTTGCTTAAATATTTTTTTATGGATTTTTCATTTTGAATATAGTTTCAACATACTTTGAAATATTTTAATATATTTGTTATTTTATGAAATTGATTATGTGTTGATTGTTTTTTGCAATTACTATTCTGTTGTTTTTGTTGTGGTTTTTTACTTAATTGGTTTTTATGGGTTTTTGACTTTCAACCTAATTTGAACATATTTTAAAATATTTTAATCTGTTTTATTTTATTTTATTGTTAATTTGATGAAATTAAATTGAACCTGACATGAGAAATAAGTAAAATGGCCTGTTGTAGTTTTTTTTTTTAATGTTTTACTTAGGTCAAATCATGTTAAATCTATATTTTTGTATTAAAAAGTTAAATGGGTCTACTTTTGTTCAAAAAGTTAAAAAAGTCTATTTTTTTCATTTAATTTTTTAGGGGATCTATTTTTATCTAAAAAAAGTTATATAATGATTTATTTTTTTTCAATTTTGATTGTGTTCGTTAATAGCTTTTAAAGTGATTTTTAAATTCTAAAAGTTGTTTTTTTAGTTGGTGAACTATTTTTTTTTATGTATATTTTAACAGTAACATTTTATCAAAAATTAAACTATGTAATTTTTAATGTTTTATAAACAACTATACAAAAAGTTATTAAACTAATAACTAATTTTGCTCGTAACGGACCTTTATATCAAAAAGCTCTGTGTCTTCAGACCGTCAGCCCAATAGGATGATTCATTGCATACGACGACGTGTCGTAAGAGGCTTCAATTCGTTAGACATGAGCCTTAAGCCCATGTTACAATTCGATCCAGAACCGCTTAAACCACTAATCACGTTTTATTTCGCTAAAACAGTGCTAAACAAGATATTACGCACCTAATACTGATTTCCCGCCAGAAAATCAAATCACCATAGCCACAAAATTCCTCAATCAGCAAAGCCCCACATAATAATCTTTAATCTGAAATTACGCTTTGAACGTATGAACAAGGCATGTCGACTTGGATTGCTAATCAGAATTCTTCCCCGATTTTCACTTCAGAGACTCGCTGCTTTTCCCTTCTACTCGTTCTCTACTGCAAACCCTAAATCATCTAATTTCATTGCTTACGAAGATGAAGTTGAAGAGTGAAATTTCCGTTTGTTGACATGCTCTTCGCCGCCAACGGCCAGCGGCCAACCGCCATAATAGGGCAAGCTCAACTAGAGAATTCTGCGAGCTTTATCAAATGTGTGGATAAGCCCCTAGAGCTTAAAAAGACGAAAGACGATTGTGTTGGGTTTTATACCTTTATCAATGTGAACAATACTAATACGACAAATCACACGTTCAGGTTAGCTTCTGCTCAACATTAAACAGTTTTGTCATTTGGGTTGCGACTGTGAGTTTGCTTATTTTAGTCTCAATCAGTTACGATTTTTTATTATTGGTGAACTGAAAACAGGAGAAGTGGATATGTAAAAATTGGTCTTGAATATCTGAAGCAAATGATATGATTTATGTTTCCGGTCGTTTATATTCTTACCAGAAAGCCCGTGAAAATGACAGCCTCACATCAATTTATTATACGGTGAATATATTTCATTTCCTGTCAGTTATTTGTTTACTGTTTTTTTTTTTTTTAAGTAATTGAATTGCTTAAATGTCTTTGCGCGGTTACCACTTAACACATATTATTAGGGAACATCATCAAAATTTGGTAGAAATGCCTCTTTGAAGATAACGACCATATTCAATTTCTTTTTGCCTTCGTAGCTTTTGCTTAACCACCTTGCGATTTCTGATTTTTATATATACAATCCGTATCAGATCAGTGTATAGTATTAGTGGGTTTCTGACTTGTTTATATAGTTATAAAGAGGTTGGTACCGCACCATGAACTTAACACTTTGCTGAACATTTAGGGTCACACAATGCAAACACCTGTGCACATACAAAAAAAATTGTGAGAGTGAATATGTTTTTGTGATATACTTCTATCTGACTGGTCCATATATGATGATTTCATGTGTTTCTATAGATCAATGTGAAGGAATTGAGGTATGTTGATGAAGACTCAATTCTCCTAAAATTGGACAAATCACAATTAAAGCCCTTTGGAAAATCAAAGGAGACAAACAATTACCACGAACATTTTGGAGGAATCACAGTTTGGAGAAGGTTATCTTTTTGTATTTTAAAATGACTTTCCTTTGTGTTTCTTTCTTTTGCTCTTGTGCTGATTAAGCTGATATTGGAATTTTTATAGAGAATTGTTTTCAGTTTATCTGATATAGGGTATAACTACAGAGTGGAATGTATTGTCCATAGATGATTTTTGTTGCTGAGAGTATAGATGAAATATCAAAAACAGATCACGAGGAAGTAATCGTTATACTATCAGTTTCACGCTAAGTTGCTTTTGTGGGTATGACCTCGTAGATCTATTATTCAATGTTGTTCTTATTCGGAATCTTTACCCTCGGCATACTTTTGTGACCTAAAATGTTGGAAAATTATTTATTATTTGTTTATCTTATCATGTAAGCATATCCAACTAGATTATGCTAAATTGCCTGTTAGCTCAGCCTATGAGGATCTACTTTTCTGGTTTATATTACCGGTTTCTTTGACATTATTTCCAGTATAAAATATATTTTGCATTACTGTATTATATTCTTTGCATGTTTTGTTGTCATTTATATCTCTCTCACAACAGATTTAGGTGACATGGGTGTGGAGATTTGCCCAGATCGCTCTTGCTTGTGGCAAATGTTTTTCTGTAAGCCACATGAGTGGTGGGACAAGAGGAAAAGCAAACAGTATCCATCATCACCAGATTTTAAGCATAAGTTTACTGGTGAAAATCTTTCGCTTAATGCAAATGACCTGCCATGGGTCAAAAGAGAACTCCCATTGCTCGACACAGAAATTGCCAAGCAGAAGAAAGCACAAGGCATTGGTGGAACTAGTACGGGAAGGAATCAGTCGTGGCATTTGTTTTTCAACAATCCACATGAATGATGGGATAACAGGGAAAGTAAGAAACACTCAAGAGCACCTGATCTTAAAAACAAAGAAACTGGTGAAGCTCTTTGGATAAACCCAGATGATCCGCCATGGATAAAAAGACAACTCGAATTCATCAGCAGAGCTACGTCAGGGGGAAGGCACAGGTTCTTCTCATTTCTCGTGATGGATGCTTGATGACAATTATAATGTTAATGGAGCTATAATGCAATACAGGTGCACGCTTGTATTGTATTTCCACTTTGCTTAATTCTGCTTCTTATTTGCTTGTGAATATAATATACTCTTATCATGGTTTTAACAATTAAATAAAACCTCACTCATATACATCTAATACCAGTTAGAATAAGGGTATCGAGTAATCTGAAATTGATGTACATTAAGCATTGACAAATACTATGAGATTTTCATATAAACTTATTAAGTAATTTAATGGAGGCATGAAGCTAGTCATCAATGATCAATGCGAGTCCAGTACTTATGCTTGAGTTTCTCTCTTGCGTAGAAACATGAAACTTTGTATGAATTTGCAAGACTAAGGAAACTTGGAACTTTATAGCATGAATTTGCAAGACTAAGTCTTGTGTTATTATGGATTGGTGGAGGAGTAGAGAGACTGAGTGGCTGTAGCTGAGGTTGGATTTTGAATTGTGAGCCACCCAACCCAACCCAGCGCAAAAGAATGGGTCAACCTCTACGTCTATGAGTCTACTCCAGTGCCACTCTTGGTAGTAATGGTCTATGCTTACGTAAGCAGTTATCGTTGAACAATTTTGCTGCTTTTTTAGTTTTTTATTGATATAAATAAATCTATCATCTATGGCTTGGATTCAGTCTTCCTAATTCTGCTTCTTCTGCTGCTACATTAGGCTGTTGAGGGTAAAGTGGTAATTTAGCAAGTCAATGGGTCTTTGTCTCCTCTTTTGAAGTGTGACCCATCATTAGCATCTATCTATATTTCAGTTTCTAACCTATCAAGTGGGCGGCGAGAGATTTTTTATTACATTTTTGCATTCACTGAGATTGAAATATTTTGTTATGATGTATTGCTAGATCACTCATCTATATTTCGTCAACGGTCTTGATTTATTTAAATGGGTTCATCATTAGAACTTGACAATATTAGTATCCATTTAAAATTGATCTAATCTAGTTTGATTTTTTTGTTTTAAATAATTGACCTTTGGTTTTGATTTTATTAGAAAATTTATATTCTTTGATTCAATTCTTCTTCTTTTTCTTTCTTTAAACAAAATCTTTTATTCAATTCAATGTTTAAGAAAACCTTAAAAGGTTCTAATATCTTTCTCCCCTTATTTTCTTCTTAACTAAAAATATATAATTAAAATCTTAAAACTAATTTAAGTTTATGAACAATTCATTTGTATGCTCAAACTCGTTAATTATGTGAAAATCAATGTAATGGCAAGATAGACAATTTATTTGGCATAGAAGAAGCCTTGCCAAATATATATATATATATATATATATATATATATATATATATATATATTTGAAGAATAATCAAACCCACGGATTTAAAGATGTACAAAAAATGAGATTCAAGCATTTGGACAAAAATTCTTGGTCATTGAGATGCATAGCATAGTTGCTCTTATTTTTTTCATTTTATAAAGAAAAATGTAAATAGTAGTGCACCAATAATGAATTAAATAAATTCCAAGTTGGCCCTAATTGTGGTTATTGAAAACGAGGGCGGTTTTACATATATGAGATTTATTATGGGAAAAAGAAGGTAGGAGTTCATTCAAGTTAGGTCGTCATTTTTGTTTTGTAGAAGAGATGATTTTTGGCGTCTGCGCTGCTAGCCACAATACTGGCTTAATTTATTGACTTTTTAGTCAGTAGAAAGATATATTTAAACACCCATTTTCCAAAAATAAAAATAAAAAGGAAAGAATTTCCCTTGATATCAACTTCAATGATTAACAACAAACAAAAAAATCAATGATTAATTGTATGATACAATAAAAAAGAAAAAGAAGTGTATATTCAGAGAATTTGTCCTAAAAATTGAAATAAACAATTAATTTTAGTGTGATATTGATTTTTTGCAGTTAATAAAGGTTGATGTTGATGTAAATTGGGATGGATGTATCAGGGAAAAATAAAATGTGTAATGATTTTTTTTTTTTATTAAGTTTCATTTTGCTAATGTATACTTTCTATTTATCATTTAATCACTATTTTAACAAAATATCGTAAATACCCATTTTATTTATACAGGCATAATAATTTATAATAAAAATTAAGTTAATTAAAAAGGAATATTATTTGTTATTGTAAATAATTTTTATCATAATACTAAATTAATTTTTAAAATTTAACTCTACGATTAAAGTTATATCTAACATAAATTTGCTTGTATAATAATAATAATAAAAAAAAAAAACCTGAATACATCAGTAGTTTGACATTCAAATAAAAGCTTTGAGGAAACAGATAGAAGCTAATAGTATTAGAAGTTATTTTATTGGAGTTGGAGATCAGCCTAATTTGAATATTAAAAAAATAATCTATTTTTAAAATTGTATAAATTCTTATTACATGGCATTCTTCATGTCAATTACTAAAATCTCTGTTGAAAACATAATTCTGAAACTGTAAATAATTAAGATCAACGTGCGTAGCTATTAGAGTGACACGTACAAGCAACCTCGTGGTAATGATCTTGAGCTTAAGAAAAAGGCCTCAGCGCAAAAACAAACTCACCCGCCCATTTTAACAACCCAAAACTCGGCGTCTCAGCCATGGGTGTCACGGACTTCTTCGCCGGCGAAATAGCCACCGAGCTCCTCAAGATGCTCATAACAATTTCGCGCAAGTCTCTCCTCTGCAAAACGACAGCCGATTCTTTAATAACCAGCATCAATGAGCTCCTCCCTATCATCCAAGAAATCAAATTCACTGGTGTCGAACTCCCCGCTTTACGTCAAGCTCAACTCGACCGCCTCTCGGAGACGCTCCGCGACGGTCTCGAGTTGTCCCGCAAGGTCCTTTCTTCTAACCGCTGGAATGTCTATAAAAATCTTCAGCTTGCTAAGAAAATGGAAAAGCTTGAAAAGAATGTTGCGAGGTTCGTTAATGGACCTATGCAAGCACATGTGTTGGCTGATGTTCATCATCTGAGGTTTGACACTGCGGAGAGATTTGATAGACTTGAAGGTTCAGCTAAGAGATTGGAGCAAAGGCTTGGGGCGATTAAAATTGGTGGGTGGATGGAGGAGGCTGTGAAGAGAGTAGACGTGGAGGAGAGTAATTTTGTAAATTTATTAGGGCTAGGCATGGAAATGGGGAAGAAGAAGGTGAAGGAATTGGTGATTGGAAGGGAGGATTTAGGGGTTGTTGGGATTTGTGGAATTGGCGGCTCAGGGAAAACCACTCTGGCTTCTCAATTATGCAGGGACGATCAAGTCACAAGTAAGTTCTAGTTATTATTTCATCAAGTTTAAAAGTTTGCTGAATTAGATAATATTTGCTTTTGAAATAATTAATCGTTGGCCTAAAATTTTCCCATTGACCCTTTTGAATTAATTCCAGGTTATTTCCAGAATAGAATTCTGTTCTTGACAGTATCACAGTCTCCGAATGTGGAGCAATTAAGGGCAAAAATTTCCGAATTCATTTTCGGAAGTGATGGAATGGGCTGGAGTGTTAATGATATGAATCCTAAATGGAATCAACAGTTTGGATGGAGAACTGAAGCACGAAACTTGATTGTCCTGGATGATGTATGGTCTCTTTCTGTGCTTGAACAGCTAATTTTTAGATTATCTGGCTGCAAGACACTTGTTGTTTCAAGATTCAAATTCCCAAAAGTTCTGCAGGCTACTTATGAAGTTGAATTGTTAAAGGGCGATGAAGCCATCTCCCTTTTCTGCCTTTCTGCTTTTGGACGGAAGTCTATTCCTCTTGGTGCTAATGTCAAATTGATCAATCAGGTAATACCCATAACTTTCACTTTTTGTATGTTTACCTGTCCTCACTGAGATGAATTTTGCTGATTCTAATACGTATGTTTATTAAATAGATTGTCAATGAATGTAAAGGACTTCCCCTGGCTCTCAAAGTGATTGGAGCTTCGCTAAGAGATCAACCAGAAATGTACTGGGCAAGTGCGGAGAAGAGATTATCAAGGGGCGAACCTATTTGCGAGTCACATGAAAACAAGTTGCTTGATAGAATGGCAATAAGTGTTCAATTCTTGTCTAGAAAGGTTCGAGAATGCTTCTTGGATTTGGGATGTTTTCCTGAAGACAGGAAGATCCCTCTTGATGTTCTCATCAACTTGTGGGTAGAGATGCATGATCTTGAACCGGACGATGCTTTTGCTATCCTTGTTGAGCTTTCAGAAAAGAATCTTGTGACCCTGGTCAAGGACGCACGGTATGTTCATCAAACTTAATTATAGGTCTTTTTTTTCCCGGTAGAGATATTTCATGGCGGACTTACTTTTGGTTGCTTAATTTGCAGAGCTGGAGATCTATATAGCAGTTACTTTGATATCTCTGTAACTCAGCATGATGTGTTGCGGGATCTTGCTATCCATTTGACCAATCGCGGAGATGTAAATGAACGCAAACGATTAACTATGGCAAGAAGAGAACTAGAGGTTCCAAAAGAATGGGTTAGAAATGCTGATATGCCATTCAATGCTCAAATTGTTTCAATCCATACAGGTACCTGCCTCACTATTTGGAGTATTTTCGGTTTGAACATTGTTAACTTCTATGCATTTCAAATGAGATTGTAGCTCTAATTCATAATTTTTTGCCTTCTGATATATAGATGAGATGAGAGAAATGGACTGGCCATGGATGGAGTTTCCAAAGGCAGAAGTCCTCGTCTTAAACTTCTCTGCTGACGAGTACTTCTTGCCTCCCTTCATTTACGATATGCCAAAGCTTAGGGCACTGATAGTGATAAATTACAGAACAAGAAATGCAACACTCCATAACTTTTCAGTGTTTTCTAATCTGGCCACCTTGAGGAGCCTTTGGTTTGAAAAGGTATCTATTGCACAGCTGACAGAATCTACGATCCCCCTGAAAAATTTGCAAAAAATCTCTCTCGTACTATGCAAGATCAATAATAGTCTGGATCAGTCTGTTATAGACCTACCCCAAATCTTCCCTTCCCTCACAGAGCTTACGATCGATCACTGCGACGATCTGTTCAAGTTACCTCCAAGCATTTGTAAAATGCATTACCTTAAGACTCTTAGTATCACCAACTGCCACAATCTCAGAGAGATCCCATCCAATTTAGGTAACCTGAAATCATTACAAATTCTGAGGCTATATGCATGTCCAACTTTGAAGATGCTTCCTGCAAGCATATGCGAGCTGGTCTCCTTGAAGTACATCGACATTTCCCAATGTGTTAATTTAAAATGTCTTCCTGAGAAAATTGGAGAACTATCAGGGTTGGAGAAGATTGATATGAGAGAATGCCCGCAAATTTATAATCTACCAAAGTCTGTGAACTCATTGGAGTCCTTGCGCTGTGTAGTCTGCGACGAGGAGGTTTCTTGGCTGTGGAAGCATGCTAAGAAGATTAATCTTAATGTGCAGGTTGCAGAAAAACAGTTCAATATTGATTGGCTTGATGAATAATACTGTAGAAATTAATGTAAATGATTAGATTTTGATAAATTAGAAATATTCAAATTTGGTTTTTGAGGTAGAAATTCCAAATTCCCATCTTATTTCATTAATCAACTAGCTAGCGTTTTATGACACTAATTTAACAACAAAGAGATGAAAACGACTCTGAAATAATGCCAATAAGTTTAGATGAGCTAAACTCTGATAAGCCACGTTTAATTATTAAAATTTGATTTAACAAAAGTTAAATATGTAGAGAAAGGCATTAAAAAGAATAATAATTTAAAAGACTGTCTCTTTTTCATAAGTGAAATTTGGGATTCCCATTTTATAATCAATTCAATTACAATATTTGAAGGATGATGATATTTATTTTGATGATGATGATGTTAGTGACGAAGATACCAATAAACGCGTGGACCATATCACTTGTTTATTACAGAGTCCATGTGGTCTGCCTTTTCATTTGTTTTGTTTTTAATTAAGTTTCGTTTGTGGTGTTGTTGTCTGTAAACCCATATCAATCACTTTCTTTTTATAAACCTATACCAGAGAAGAAATTATAAATTGTAATTTAAGCACTGATTAATTAATTATGTTTCAAATTTACAACAAACAAAAAAAGTTTCTAACAAAGTTGAACTAAACTTTGAATAATTTAATGCTACAAAGCATATTCTATCCTTTAGTAGAAAAATTGTCTGGAGTAGCAAACACGTTCTACCTATCTAATTCTGTTGTTCCCATCACACTTGAATGGATTTCACTTCCAACAAACTTCTCATTTCTTACTTATTTTATTCTCATGGACACAAATCTTTAATAACTCTACACTCGATAATTAATCTTTCTTCTACTAGTGCCGAAAAATTTCTCCAACCCACACACAATTCATACGTTGGTTATCTTTTATATATTTCATAAAAAGTGTAAGAATTCAATTCCTACCAAACACATTTTAGTTAGCATCAATTTGATGCATGTTTAAAAGAGAATACTACCCAATACTGTGTAGTCTGTCAAATTATTTAGTTAATTTGTGAACTCTTTAAAAAAAAAAAAGAGAATTACTCTCATTCGAGTCCTCAAGTTTATAGTCAATCTGATAATAGATTCTCAATAAATGATAAATATGTTTTAAGGTTCTTTAATTTTTGCTCAAACCGGCTTTTGGATACTTATTATGTATAATAATAATAATTCATAGTTAGAGGATTAAAAGGACATCTAGGATAATTAAATTGTAATTTTTATAATCAAATTATCAGAAAAAGCAGATGAAAGAATCAAAAGCCGGTTTGACAAAAAATTTGAGTTCGTAGAGCGTATTTACTGTACATTGAGAATCTTTTAGCTAATTGGCTATAAACTTAAAAGATATGTGATTAATTCTTCCAAAAAATAAAAGATTAAGATAAATGAAACATAATTAAAGGTGAGTCCAATATAAGGTTGAAGGACTACCTCAATCAGCCCATGTCACTTTGCACTTTCGCGGCTTTGCATCAGAAAAAGACAACCTAATCACTCTCTTCTTTTATGAACGGTGACATAATTTCTTATTTTTTTCCTGGATATAAATTGTGAATCTAGTAAATTTGATATATTTAAAAAATAATTATATGTTCTATAATAGTAAGCTGAATTGATTGTATACGGTGAGATTTCCCACCTGGTCGAAAACTAAAATTGATACAAATTTAATAGGTTTTTTCCCCCAATTTCACTCTAATTCAGTAATTGTTTGTTAGGTTAACATTTGTTTTTTCCATTTTGCTTTCTTTTTTTTTTAAAATTCAAAAGACTCGCGGATGTGAAGACTATTTTAAAAAGTTGTCATCCTAATTTTCATCATTTATGCTAAACTAATGAAAAAACGTATTCTTATGGAAAAAACTCCATTTTAACCCGAAACACAAATATTTATTTGCTACAAAATACTCATCTCGAATCAAAGTGGATTTAAAGATTAATTTTTTGATTTGTGTGAGGGTCAAAAAATATCATTCAAGGCATCTAATGACACTTTCTTATTATTGTTCATTTTTCTGGTAAAAGAGTTCAATTTTAATTAAAAACTTAATCCTACAACTTTTAAAATAAAACCAACTTTTAGTTTTCTCAATTTTAATGGACCTAAGTCTAATTGTCATTTAAGGTCAACTAAAAATCACTTTTTTCATTTAAACCTAGCTTCTAATTTTGCTATTTTTATTTTTAGATAAGTTATAATGAAATGCAAATAATATGGCCAAAAAAAAATCAAGCATAAAAGTAAATTTCCGCATTAATAGAATAATAATAAAAAGCAAATAAAATGGTTTTGATCATTCTTATGGCTTGTTAAATGTAAAAAAATTCTATAAAACAAAGGTTAGCAAACAAAATAATGGACATAATAAAATTAAAGCAAAAGAAAAGAGACGATTAACTAAATTGAACATTTATTAAGATGAAAATAAAATGAACATCAGTTGGAGGTAATGCATACGGAGAGATAAAAATTAAAGGGAACACCTATAGAGCTGAAATCAAAACCAACGGAACAATTTTAAGATTAAGTGAGAAATTGAGATGACAATTTGGGATGCTCCTTGAGATTAAACTCACACTCCATTTGAATCCAAGATCAAGGCCGATTATAGTTTCAACGTCCAGTTTTACATGAATTTAAAGCGTGAAATTGTTTTTTAGACCACTCAAATAGAAATGTAGAAAAAAAGAGAGGAGTTAAGAAGAACATTACCTTTTCAATTATTGTATAAAAACCAAATTGAAACTTTATTAATTATCGATGGTGATGAAGTGTATGTTTAAACCAAAAATCAAGCCTTGGGGAGAAAAACAAAGCTTGGAGGCTAATTAACTAATGCCAAATGGAGGGAATTGTGAGTATTGGGTGTTTTTTCCCGCACTGTCAGATAATCCAAAAAAGCGAAAAAGGTGTAGAATTTATAAGAGTGATAAAAGAATGAAGGTGTAATTTGAAAGAATCTAAATGATGTGGGGGTGAATTTGTGAGAATTAGAGGAGTTGGCTGCACAAATGGGGAATTAGAGGAAATAAGGAAAGTTAGAAGGGGATTCAGAGGCTGCTTCTGGAGAATCTTAATCAAAATGTTTAACGGGAGATAATTCTGAAAAATGTTCATTTATTAAAGATTATAACTGCCATCATACCATTCATCTAAATTTAAAGTTGCATTCACAGCTAAAGAGATTCTCAAAATGGAGAAAACTAGAGATAGAAATTGGGAAGATATTAAATTCAGTAGTACAACTCATTCAAATCATTGAAAAATGATATAGAACGAGAATACATATTGGTAGCTTGATGTATGAACAAAGGACAAATACAAATTACATAAAATTTAGACCTCTGAAAATCCTGTTGATATGTCAAAATCAAATATTGTTTGTGATATTTTTGGTAAGATGAAGATTGTCAAAGATGGTGGCTTAAACCACAAGTGGGATTAGTCTTATAATATCTTTGACAATTTAGCATCTTGCAAGGATAGAAGAACTTCAATTTTTCTGTAAATAGAGTGTCTCTCTTACATTTAGCTCAAGGCCAAAAAAACATTACTCCATTGAATGCTAAAATCAGTCCTAAAAACAGAAATGGTCTTGCATTCACCAACCATTAAACTTAAATCAAATTTAATTACCAGAGGACAATGTATCAATTAAACTATAATAAACAATCTCTAATGGTTACAGTTCTATTCAACAACTTAAGAACAGGCCTCATTTCATCATGCATATTAACATGAACTTCACTTGTTGTATTGTACAGTTACTATACAACTAGAGGAGAAGATTATTCAGAGAAATCTAGTCGGTATCCATTCGTTAATCCGGAGGGGAAGACTGTAAAACTCCTCCGTTCTAACATCGCCTTTCCGGTGCTGGAAAGGTTTCCACCATGGAATTCCTCTGTCGTTGATCGTATGCCTTGCATCGAGCGTGTTATCCAGCAGAGTTCCGATGATCATTGCCACGGTTGGAGGCGATGAGAAAATTGAGTTCAATATGTCATTGAACTACGATTCAACAAACAAAAAGAAAAAAGCACATCAGGATGGGACAAAAAGTCACATTTTTTTGTTTTGTTTTACTGGGAAAAAGACAATATTTAGTGGATGGATAGCTGAAAGCAATCAATTGATATTAATCCAAAATGTCTTACCCATCCACCATCAGTTTTTACTGGTCCATGCCCATCCAGGGTAGTGTTACTGACAAAATATTGTGGAATTGACATGCCGAGGAACAAAGATAAGCCCAACACATAGTGATTTCTCAACGAGTTATTGTTCGAGAACTGTACAAATGAAACTCCAATAGCAGCTATAGAAAGGGAAAAAAACTAGTTTTTATTAATAAGTGCAAGTATATCAATAAGATTATTACCAACAAATTAAAAAGCTTTACATAGGAAGGAATGAAGTTTGGATCACTTACTGACGATCCCGAATAGAACACAATATATTGCGGCAAATATTGGCAGAGGGATAGATGCAAAAAAGGCACCGAATTTCCCTGCAATACAGAAGGTCATTGACGTCCAAAATAAATTAACAAAAAAAACTTAGATTAAGCCATTAAGATCAAAATAAGGATGTACTACAGAAACAAACCAAATATGGCGAAAAAGAACATGAAAGCTGTTGATATCTGCACCACTCTTCGGCTCCCAATGTGAGTTAGTCCAAGAAGCCCAACATTTTCACTGCAATATCATTAAGTACCACAATTTTGAAGTTAAAAAATAAGATTCTGGACTCACATAGCACTCTACTAAAAACAGAACCATTTCTTAAATTAGCAGAAATCCGTAACACAAGCTATTTCCCCAGAGGATTTCCATTAAGGGTTCATGAACATCATAAAAATTATGAATAAACCTCAGCTTCAGTTCACCATTTGAGTTGAGGATTAATTATTTAGCGAAGTAAAATCAATAGGGAACCTAAATTTGTTGTGAATTTAATAGAAATGCACATGCAAGCATGTGAAATTTTCTCAATTTCTCTAGCATTGCACTATGTATTTGTTTGTTACAAAAGAATGCCATAATAATTAAAAGGCAAGTAACTTTAGTAGGCCAGACAACTTCACATGATATTTGGTTCTTTTGAAATGGTAAGACAAAAAGAGAAACAAGAAGCAGAAGGCCACGCAAAAGTTTGAACAAGGGTAGAAATGCCAACTGCAGGCTGAAAGGTTTTTTACATTATAACCAAAAAGCATCAAAAACTGGATGAAACTAGTGCTTACACGGATGCAGCGTTGCCAACAGCAGCCCCAAAGATTCCCTCAACCAACATGCCAACCCCCTATATTGTAAAAAACAACAGAGACATACTCTCAGATTTCGAAGTGACAAAAGGAAGTGCAGAAGGCATAAGTGAATAATAATAACTATATAGGACAATAAGTGTGTGAAACTTTTTACCTGTAGACGATAATAACTATATAGGACAATAAGTGTGTGAAACTTTACCTGTAGACCTATACTTCTCGTCAGAACATGCGCTGGTGGGTGCGTGGCACCTGCAAGCCTTGCTGCAGCGAAATATGTTGCCGTTGACTGTATCAAAAGGTTTATAAAATGAATTAGGGAAATGAAGTTGGAAGGCTTTTGCTCCAATGATCAAACAAATGAGACAGAGCACAGCAATTACAAAACTTGGATAATTTGAAGGTTTGCAATTGCAAAGAAGAGGCCATCAGTTAGAATTTCAAAATGAGAATGGATGGTTAATATATTTAAAATTTTGTGGGTGCTAATTGAACCTCTGCAGATGAAACGAGTGCTGCCCCCATCATCCCAAAGACATGACTTGCTCTAAATATAGGAGCACCCCACTGAAAAGGGTATGGGACTCTAACCCTTAAAAAGAAATAAATAATGCATTACTAAAAATTTTGAGATAATCAATAAGTAAAAAAAATAAAAAAGAGACCGACAGATCATGTGGACAGTACCATGGAGCAGACTGTATAAGAAATGAGCGATCTGTGCGACAACTCCTTCTAGTTTGTTCTCGGACATTATTGTAAGCACCAGCAACGGTGAGAATAGCAGCAAAAGCCCAGATGATTGCAATGCAGAAAAGTAAGCCATACCTCTCAAGTATTGGACGGGCCTTTGGATGGAGATGCTTCAAATACTATATCAAACTGAATTTGTTACCTTTACATGGAATACCAGTTTGAAGAAGTGAATTTTACATTTTGAAGAGGGCTTACCTGACATATAACCAGGATTATCAGCATAGGCATGCCGATCTCCACACAGTTAGCAAGCTGCACAGAATGTAGTGTGAAAAGTTTATTCTTTATTTTTAACTTCGGCCAGACTAACAGTTATAAGCTTGTGAAGAAGATATTACCAGTGGGAATCCTCTCATGAACAGACCAAGGCCCACCACAGAGACCAATGGAACTATAACAATAGGAGTGAACAACCTGGGAAGATTAAAGCATGACAACTAAGTAAATAAGGATAGTTATTTTCTAAATACGTAAATGAACAAGGAATCTTACATTTTCTAGCCTAGCTCTCACTCAACCCCTAACTCTTTAGAAGTTGTGGTAATACAGGAATTGAAAAAGATAAATGAAACAAATTCATACCCTGAGATTAAGTTACCTTGTCAAATTGCCCCACGCAAAACTAAACCCAAGAATGATGTTGACAAAGGAAGAGACAATCAATGATCCTTGAATGGTTCGCATTGTGTGAGTAAATCTCTGCAACCAACATATCAATGTTATTAAAATTTGGAGAATAATAATCTACATCGAATGAATTATCGAACCAAATAAGAAAGGATGTGGTTCGATCCACGTGTGAGGCATACATCATGCTCATCTGTGAAATTTTCATCAGACAAATCATTGATGATTGACAAAACCGGTATTGTAAATGCAACTGAAGCACTCATGACAGTGGGAAGCCTTGTGCCAATGAATGTTTGGATCAGCGTATTCAGACCCGCCATAAAGAGCAACGTTTGAATCACACGAGCTTTATCTCCCTGCTCATTGTTATAACAGGTTCAGATAAATAGATACACCCACGAATGGCCAACATCAATCCAAACAGCTAAGGATAATTCAGAAATTGTCTAACACTTACATTGTCCCCGCCCATACGAGGCACAAGATTACTGGCGATCAAGACTATAGTTCCAAGCATCACAATATAGTGTTGAAAAGCCAGAAGAGCTGTCTCAGCTGCAAATTTCAATAGTCCAGTTGGGGTTATTTGCAGAATAAATGAACTATACTGAAGAATTAAGTTCAAAGTCTTTGAAAATTAAAAATGGCGCTTGAAAACCCATGATTTAACTGGAGATGGCCAATTAAAGTGCGTTTAAAAAATGTTTACATTCTTCAATTGTTACTTTTTTTACTTTATTATAGAAGGCACCACGGAATCAGTCATGGGATCTAAATATACATATACAACGGCAGACAAAGCAGTAAGGTTCTGAATCAGAATCCAGTCGATAAGTAAATAAAATGACAAAATTTCAAGTACCAGCCTCGAATCTAAAATCCCATCATAAAATATTTATATTCTATGAACTGGATAAAAAAGCATCCAACTTTAGCATAAAAGCTTCAACTTCACCCAGCTTTTCAATCATTTTTTGGCTTTTAAGATTCAATGGCCACATAAAAATATCAATATTAACTGAAAAAAAAAAAAGATTCATCCAAAAAGCAAAACAAAAAGACAGTGACAGAAGGGTAAAAAAAGAAAGACTAACGCCAAGAAGGATTAGAATGGATGCAATACTGAAGCTGCGAGAGTTGCTCAGCTGGCGTCCAAGTTGGACCTCTTGAAAGAGCAAGATTTGGAGGAGGCGGTGGCGCGGCAGCTTGTGGTGGAGGTGGCTGCTGGTGGTTATTGGGTGTCTCTCCCATCTTTTTCCGTCCTTAGATAAATTATACACTCCAATACTACAAATTTGAATCACTCTCTGCGGTTGTTGGTTCTTGTATATTTGTATGTCAAACTAGAAACCGGAAGAAGAAAAAGAAAGAAAAAAGGGAAGAAACAGAGAGTATTTAATAAGGATGATGGAAAAAGATAGAAAAGAAGAAAGAAAGTCCCCTGAAAATCTTCCAAGAAAGGAAAAATGAATAAATTACAAGAAAGAGAGCGAAAAGGAAATTAGATTATCGAAAGGAAGAGGGGCTGTTTAAGTAACTTCAATTGCTATAGTAACGTATGGGGCAGAATAACGCGTGTGTTCTTTGGAGGACTCGGCGAAGTTGCACTTGTACACAAGCTTTTGCCACACTTTCATTTTCTTTGTACTGACTATTTTGCCCCCTTATTTATTTTTGGATTTTTTATTGGTTTTAAGGTCGTTTTCATTTGGATTTGCCATAGAAGAGAGAATTAATTAAGATTCCATTGTTAACACAACTAAAGCATATCCCAACTTCTAAAACAAAATTTTTCTTAATAGTAAATTTGGAATTAAATTTTGTATTATTCATTAAACTTCATAATTTATGAAAGAAATGAAGAAATTTTACTTAGTACCAAAAAGATCATATTAATTGCATGAATCAACTATCCATACTCCATCATTGTGAAGGACCCATTGCCACACCTTTTCTTTTCGCTTCATCTTTCAACTAAATTATTATTGAACAAAGTCCCATCATCACTTGTATTCTTTCTTTCTCACCTAATCAATATTCCCATACACTTAAAAAGCTTCCATAATCAAACTCACCACTCACCGCTCTCCTTCACTTCACTCACTTCCCTATCTTAGTACTATTATTTTCATTTTTTCTTATCCAAATATATGATGTTGACATCAACGTTCCCAACTAATTTCAAAGAACTACTGCAGCGATTTTAGTATTTTCCATGCTTTTGTTTACTTTCAAAGTTTGATCATTCAAATGAATCGAGCCTTCATAAAAATTACTAATTTAGTTATGAATATAAGGAGGAAAGTATTTTTATGGCCCACTTAATTTAATATAATAAAAATATTTAAAAGAAGAAGAATAGTTGTATTTATAGCTCATGAGATAACTAATGTTTTTATGATAAAACAAAATCCAAATATTTTATAGAAATTTTATAAAAACCAAACATTTTATATGGTAAAATATCAGATCTTATGAAATAAACTTTTAAATATGCGATTCTTTTATTAGGAAATTAATAGAGTATTTTTAATAGTTATACAATTAGGAAATTAATAGTTATAGGTGGATGCAATTTTAACTTATAATATTGGTCCCTCCTAAATTTTGATCTCTAAGGTTAATGAAGTCTGAAAATGATGAGTAATGCCAGCAAGGATTTCCCACTAAAACTAGTTACTCCTAGAAAGGACAAAATAAAAAGATGATGAAATTTGGGCTACGTGACGTCATATCTAACCGACCTTTTTTTAGTAACTGAATATAATGTCCTACCTTTACGAGGTTACATTTCTTTCTATAATTATGCATTTTGTGTATGGCTTGAACCGTAAATTGATTGTAAAATAGGGGTATAAGTGACTTTTTCAGTTGATTTAAAGAGATAGATATTACCGTTGAAAGAATTAAATTTCGCGCCAGGCATGTGAAACCCATATGGTGCGTGGGGACTTGTAATCGAACCTCACGTCCTCCTATATTATTTTATTATTATATATAAATATAAGTACATTATTACTCAAACCAGTTTTTACCTGCAATTGCTGCAGCTCAGTAAAAGATCAAAGGAAGCAGACTCTTTAGTTTATCAAACGGAGTTAAAACAAAATCAATCAACTTCAGTTTCATAAAATCTAATATATCAAAGATTCCGATATCAGTTTCATATAATCTAAATAACGTTTGATAAAATTTTAAATTATTTAAGTAGTGCTTTAGCAAAATATTTATAACTGTTAATCTTTTATAAATAATTAATATAAACAAAATACTACTCTAAATTTAATTATCAAATTGTTTTTTATGGGATTCGTAAACAAAATAAAAAACTAAGAACTAATCCACTACATTTAAACTTGAATTTTTATGAAAATGATTGACCGATTTATTTACCAATTAAAATAAAATGGAAGTATGCCCAAGTAATACCATATATCAAATTGGAGCTTGACAGTCAAAATAATATTATTTTGTTAATTTTTTTTTTAAATCATGCATTATATCAAACATGCAAATTGGTTGAATTAGCCAAACTAATAAATCAAATTCAAATCTATTTATATATTGAGTTTAAAAACTCCACCCCTCAATCAAGCTTTTACTGAACTCATGTACAGCCATATATCTTACATTTAAGCAGATGAGAATATTCATCTTCAAACATTTTCTTTTTAAATTAAAAGGTGAAGATGGATATTCATCAAAGCAAAAATTTTCGGAATGAAATTTTATTTTTATTCTCACAATTCATATGTTTTTTTTTTTTTAAAAAAACAATTTTAATAATTCAGCCGATACAGGAATATCTCTGAACTGAAGGGGGGAAAAATCTAATTTGACCCATCAATAAATTATTATTATTATGGCAAAATTCTTCTCTTAATACACACACGTTCGCACCGTCCATAAGGGAATAGGGAATAAAATAAGAAGAATTCTGCAGCAGCCAGTTCGTAGACTAGATCTAAATCTAATGCATATTAAAGCTAGTAATTCCATTTTCCACTAATATCTTTCTGAATTAGCAAGTACAAAATAGTAGTACAGATATTTGAAGATAAAGAAATTATTTATTATGCCTGAAATGTAGATCAGAAGCATGTGCCTGTTATAATTTCTATGAACTGCCTCATTTGCAAAAATATTTAGTGATATACTGTACATTTCGATCAGCTCACTTTCCACCTTTAACCGAATATCGCTGAACTGAACATGTGCATAATCCATTATACTAACCGATTCAATAGCTTATTACTTAAAAACAGAACCATACCCATAAACAGGACTAATGAATCTCATCAAGACTTGGGTAGTTTCAAGTTTGCGTAGAATAGGCCATTAGATAAGTTTTGAAGGTGGTAATTGGTAAATACATTATACAGTGAGCAGTTTATGAGTGGCACAAAATAACTATACAGGTACCATAATAAGCAAAATACAGCAAATCACCAGATATTATAAGTTACTAGAAAAGGTTTTAAGATGGGCTTAACCTACTTACAGGTATTATCGAGTACAGAAGATTCATTTGCGCTGAGGGATCGAGAATATGGCCAATGAACAGAACCACTCCAGTGTTGTCTTCTCTGATCACAAACAAAAATGGATGGTCTGCTACAAAATCCATTTCTCTAGAGAAACTCAGCAACATCATAACAGCAGCAGATGCAGCTGCTGCTTCTGTGTCTTCTTCATTCACTTCGATGAAGGACTTGTGGTATATGTCTGAAACACAGACCTTTACCGACAGAGGACCCCACCATCTCTGTCAATTTTCCTCCGTTAGAGAATGGCAAAACCAGTCCTAATCCCTGGAGAATTTTGGATGCTTCAAATCCAAATGAAATCTTAAAATTTGGAATCCTGAAATCACCCACTTCAACTTTACTTCGAGGAAGGTGGTGTTTACAGAAGCCACTTTCTCCACCAAAGCATGGAGTCAGTCTTTTGCATTTGGAAGGAAGATGTACATGGAAAATTTGCGTTTATCACCACTTTGTTTGTAAGGAAGTCCAAGGACTTTAAAACCATCAAAGGCACTTATATATTGCTTCTTTTTGCTGGACATAAAAGATGCGGGAACAGAGCTTCCATTCAAAAGGTAAAAATCATAGTCTTTTGTATTTGATGCATCGAATTTTTCATTCCAAACCCCTTTGAAATAGAGTGCATTAGCAAGAATAAGCCTTGTCATATTGTTAGCCAACCCAGAGGGAAGTAACTCTTTGATAAGGCCGTTGGTCTCTTTCTCAGCCCATGCATTTACTTCATTTGTCACTTCGACAGCCTTCAACACCATAGCAAATAATAGCATATAAGGAATTAGCATCGATGTAGGAAAACAGTAGTAAAACAATACCCAATATACAACTGCTGTGTTTTATCATCACTAACTCCACAGTGATTTATGTTTTTAAGGAAATTTAATTGGGCATGAATGCTTTATACTAGTGGCGCATCGAAGAAGTACGTACCATCGAAACAGATGGCATTAACACTATGTTTCATATAAGACAACATTACTTAATTAATGGCAGACAGAAAGTTGGGAGGAAGTTAGAAGATTAAGTTACTAATATATGCCTAAAGAAACTGGAAACACATCCTATATTCCAATTTCATAACTAACCGTGAAGCAAGTGGAAAATATGTAAATGAAGACTGGAGTGTGGAGTTGAATAACTTTCAGTAGCGTGTAAAATCAAATGAATATAAAAATGATCCTAATCCATTATGATTCAGTTCATGATCAGTGAATTATTATAATCACCATAGATTAGGTTATCAACTCTGACGGTTTGGTTTTTCCCGATCATCCAGGCAGAGTAGTTCAAAAGTATAAATTGCCACATACTTAACTTGGGCTGTTTCTTCTACTGTTGGAGTCAAATTGTTAGTATTTTAATTTCAAAGATCATAGGTGTGCTCAACTTGATAAATTTATGCCTATTTTTTTTCGTAAATAGGTCGAATAAGTACCGTAATCACATAATTTTACTCCCGATCATCCTCATCTTTTGCAAGTTCCCAACATGCTCTAAGTTGATTGATGTTATCTTAATTTTACTCCTATATCTTAATCTAAATTTTAATTTAAAATAGGCAAACTAAAGTGCTAAATAGGATTAACCTAAGTGTGCCAGTAATGCTGGCACACTAGGACTGAATAATCCGGATTTGATATCCCGATTTCAAAAAGTTCTAAATGCCAATGAATCACAACCTTAATTAAATTCCTAAAACAGATCCCAACATTTTTCAGCGTTATCACCATTTTTGCTTCTTTATTAAAAATCCCAACCCACCATTGTCACAATGTCACTATGAACAACCTTCCACAATAACTATTTTAACCACCTTAATCCAAAACTCAATATGTCTACAAATTTGGACTTGAGTTGTCAATCGAAAGTAACGAAATAAACCTAAAAGCCTTAAGCTTGAACTCTATGTTTCTTCAATATCCAACTTCATAACGGTAACTCTGTTGCCTTGGCTACTGGAATTTCAAATCATAAACATCGTCAACTAATATCTGCTAGAGTGCTTGATGGAGGTTGTGGTCACTACATAAAATACTAAATACTTGTATAGCAAAAGGGAAATGAATCAGAAGAGTGACAAACATGAAAAGGAAAACATACTGTATCCGCATACTTGTACAATCTCTCAAACTATTACAGCCACACTCGAGCTTATTAAAAAGGGAAAGAGGGGGAAAACAAAATACTGTTTACAAGGCACCAAGATATGTGAAATACACCAAATGGACCACATAGTTATTGGGATTAATGCCTACACGTCTCCGGAACAGTAATTCAATTGGTCTTGGAGGGATCAAGAATGTGGCCAATGAACAAAACCACTCCAGTCATGTCTTCTCTGATAACAAACAAGAATGGATGGTCAGCTACAAAGTCCACCTTAGGAGAGAGATCCAAACCCCTGTAACTTACAACAGCAGCAGATGCAGCTGCAGCTTCCGTGCCTTCTTCATTCACTTCAACAAAGGATTTGTGGTATATGCTAGAAACGTATAGATCCTTAGCCAGAGAGGAGTCCACCATCTCAGTCAAGTCTCCTCCACCAGAGAATGGCAATACCAGACCTAATCCCTGGAGCGATTTGGAGGCTTCAAAACCAAAGGAAATCTTAAACTTCGGAATCCTGAAATCACCCACTTTCACTTTTGTTAGTGGAAGGTGGTGATCCATAAACCCAGACTCAGAACCCACTTTCTCCACCAAAGAAGGTAGCCCGTCTTTAGCATCTGGAAGGAAGAAGTACATGGAAAACTTGCGTTTATCTCCTCCTTGTTTATAAGGAAGTCCCAAGACTTTGAATCCATCAAAGGTGCTTATATATTGCTTCTCTTTGCTAGACATAAAGGGTGCATGGACTGAGCTTCCATTCAAAAGGTAAAAATCGCTGTCTTTCGTATTTGATGCATCAAATTTTTCACTCCAAGCCCCTTTGAAATAGAGTGCATTGGCAAGTATAAGCCTTGTCATATTGTCAACTGACCCAGCGGGAAGCACCTCTTTGATAAGGCCATTGGTCTCTTTTTCAGCCCATGCATTTACTTCATTAGTCACTTCAACAGCCTTTATTGCCATTGCAAAAAATAGCATTGGCATCAAATAGAAAGACAATAGACTTGCATTTGTGAAGGAAATACAGTGCATTAGCATTGAATGAATATGTATGTACAGCGTTCGCAATATAGATCACCAACTACATAGCATATGTGAAGGAAATCGAATGATCGATAATATTTTGAATGTATTAGTGAGTGAATGCTTATACTAATTGCTCACTGAAGTACCATAAAAACAGAGGGTTGACCATTTACGTTTCATGGTATAATAAAGAGACGATATTGCTTTTGTTTATTTAGACTGAAAATTAGGGGGAAGTTAAAAGATTTTAAATTACAGGTAAGTAAATTACTGTATAGCAAAAGAAATCTATGAGCAACAAAAATGGAAAAGAGACCCAATACTCCTAATTCCACTTTACTTTCTTGAATCAATTGCAAAAGATATGAGACCGAGGAACCCGAACCAAGAATTCTCCACTAGAATAACTTCACGAGGGATATCCACTATAAATAAATAAGCATCTTCGAGATTGATGTTAGAACCCTTTTGTGGCCTAAATCTGTATTGATCTTACCATAAACTTGCATATTTTACAAAAAATTACTTAACACTATATTCCAGTGGTGACAGTTATATAGATGAAAGTGATAAGTTAACAGTGTTTATCTACTGAGATAAAGAAACAGTAAGTACAAATGAAAAAATAATTAGTAGAACAAGGTTTCTTAAGCACAAATTAAAATACCTTAGTTTGGAAATCAGCCTGATTCGAAGCAGCCTTGTAAACATTGTCTACAACTTGTTTGAAAGAAGGCTTGAAAGAGAGAGAGTTATCCACCCAAACGCTGTTAGCAAAGGACAGGCTCGGCCCACCGCTGGAGCTGCCGTCGGCGAAAACAACAGCAACGAGCTCAGACGACAATGAGTTCAAGTGATCATTCGACTTTGATTTGAGGAAATAAAGCAACTGATCAAGAGTAGCACCCTTAGAGCCGGCGGCAATAAGGCTGAGCACGACCTGGATGGATTGCGGCGAAAAGACTGAATTAACATTCTTGGCTTCGGTTAAGAGAACGTGCTTGGCGAGACCCAAAGCGACGTCGGTTTGCTCCCTGATAGAATCGCGGATGTCCATTTTCTTCTCGAATTGCAGATACGGGAACTAAACTGCTTCGATCCTTTTAACAGCAGATGAACCGACCACGGTTTTTCCACTGTTACAAAAGAAGCCCGTGTGTGTCGACGCCACGTAGCAATTATTCCTATAAGAAAGTGCATTGTCAAGTTGCGTGGAAACTAAGTTCAGGACAACCGTCAATGGAAGTGATCCCTGGGAAAAGGTTACTGGGCCTATTACTGGATTGGGCTTAGGCTTCAAATTGTTTGAAACAGAGCTAATGGCTGATTGGAGTATACACACACCTCTCAAGTCTCATCCAATGTTGAGTACAGAGAATATGAGCAGAGGTCAACAATAGCATTGATTTTAAAAGATATTTTAAATTTTTAACCAATATATGGTCTTTGATTTTTGTTTGAATAATGAATACCAATACACTTATTAGTTGACTTAAAGAAAGAGTTGAATTCCATGGTCTATAACTATGTACAAGACCACTCTCATAATCTGCAAATCTCCAATATTAGGCATGGCTAATTATAAACTTGTTCTTTCTCTTCTCCTTTTTTCTGGTACGTTTTCTATACTAATTAGCCTTTGATGGAATTATTAATATCACATGGTAATGAATTTTTTTTATTCAGGTTTGATAATTTGTTTAGGGAGAATTGGAAGAGCAAAAGCTTGCCCTCAATATTGCTTGGATGTGAAGTACATGACGTGTGCGTCATCGGGAGAGGAGAGGCTTAGCCCAAGATGCAATTGCTGCTTAGCTCCAAAGAATTGTACTCTTCATCTTGCTGATGGGTCTTCTATCTTTTGTAAACCAAACTAAATATCATAATCTTGTTTTGTACGCCTTTTATTTCACTCTGTAATAGTATTCTCTCCTAAATAATAAGAAGCTCATACCATATATGAGCATTTACACTTACATGATATACTAGCATCAGGAAATTAATATATTAAAAAAAAAATCTTACCTAATAAAAATTTCAAAGTAAAAGCAAATCCAAATACAATATTTTTATTTGAAGAGTGTATGTAAAAGAAATTCATTTTTGAAGTCAAACAACCAATCAATTGTCTCCACTTAGACCACATATAGATATTATATATATATATATATGCATTACAGTAGATGTTGTAAGGTTTTAATTTATTTTTATTTGGGTAGCAATTTAATAAATCATATATGATGAGTTTCTTTGATAATACAATGTTTGTGTAATAGATAAAATATGATGGAAACATATAATTGTAGTTTTAGGCAATACAATAGTGATTATATTTGTAGAATGAAAGGGGTTAAAGCTCCTGTTAAACTAACTCCACATGCTTCAATCAATCAATCAATCATCCTTTTACTATTGTTTGATTTACAAATCTCATATTTGTGAATTCAAACTCCATGTCGGAAGCCAGATTAAAACATTCAAATTTGCAACAACTCCCAAGAATAACACGTCATCCTTGCGTTTTTGTGTCCAATAAAAGAGCATTCAACCATATCAAGATTAGTTTGAAGATCTATAATTTAATTAATTGATGTTCAACAACTAATTGAATATGAAGTAGTTAGAAGCTGAAATCTCCAATATCCAATTTTACATCATCAGACCGTATTTTTTCAAACACAAAAATGTGACCATTTAACTTACTTTCAACCCAATGCCAATGGGATATAAATATATACTCCAATTTTTGCTCTTTGCATTGGTTTCTCTTCACTTTTGGAGTATATTGCTTGTGGCTTATGTTTTGGTTTGGGTATAGACCACAAGGGGCCGAATCTTGCAAACCCTAAATGGCCATTATTAGTTAAAAAACATAAATCAAATGACAAAAATAAAATAATAAAATAAAGCATGCAAGAAAGTACCAAAAATTTCATTTTCAAGTAAATAAGTTTGGCTTTCCCTTTCAATGCCCCCGCATGTTTCAATACAAATATTTTTAAATATATTATTTAATTGATCATCATCTACGTATGTGTAGATTTAGACTTTCAAGTTGAATTTCTGACCATTCCCCTATTTGCAATAATTTAGTGCTTAGAAAGGACTACCCATACAAAGCATAATCTGTTATACGGTCTATCCATGGCCTTCCTACATCCAAGAGATATGTTAGCTTATATTAGTTTTCATTAAAATACTTACAACAACAACTTATTAAAAAATGCAACATATAAATACGAAAGTTATGGACACTGCTGCATGTGACCGTAATTCATAATTAAGCATTCTAATATATGTTTAACTAATGTACAAATTATGAGAGCTTGAAATTATTTATAATCCATTGGGGACTTATCAGAAACAAAACACATGCATGTTGGACTTTTAAGAGCGTAATTTATCATTATATAGAGATTAATCTGCCTTAGACGTCACTTAATTTGCAAGTTAAATTTCATTTTAAGAGGAAAATAAGTTGAAAGAAGATTTTCTATTTACCAAAAGATTTCACAGATCCGAACTATTCGTACCAAAATAATTAAACATTAAGCCACATTCTTCTCCACCACCTTCAGTTCTTCACTAAGAAAATCTACTATTAATGTATTAAATCAAGAAAAAAAAATTATATGTACTGAATATACTGAATTTCTGCCATGAGATTTTAAAATTTTGATTCTATATAGGGATCAATACATACAAAAGCAAGAAAAAAGGAAGCATCTTAATTATTAAATAAAACGAAACTGTGATATATTTAAAGAGAATAGAATAAGAAAGTAGTGTCTCACTAACATGAACAAACCAATCAAATGTATAATGTGTGCAGCATTTAACATATCCAGCTCTGATTAGTTAGAATTAATTATGTATTTTATAATACAATAAAACAGACAATAATCAATAATTAAAGGTTAATAGGCTTAAGTAATCAATGTGTGATCTGATTGGTCATTTTTATTTTTCATAAAGATGAGTAGTATGTGTAGGTCTCAAGTTCGATTTCTGTCAATTACACTGTTAGCACTAATTTATACGAAATAAAAAGCTATTTTCTGTTATGTATCTTATATTTTTATTTGGTCCGTTAGTGACACACTTATATTAAATAAAAAATAAAAAAGCTTGGTGAGGAGAGAGATGAAGAGGTCTAATAAGAAACAAAACCCAATCAAGAATTCTTTCAAACAATTAGATGCCATTTGATTCCTATATGTATATGCCCATTTCCCTATTACTATGATGTCCTTCTCTCTCTCTCTCTCTCTCTCTACATATATATGTATGTATATATATATAGTAGCATATTTCCTTGTTATTAAAACTTTAAATTAAAGGATTTTCTTTCTCGTCACTATTAGTCCAAAGAAAAGCAAGAAATAAGCTTCCAGTTACAAAAATGGTATCCTCAATGAATACTTACAATTGGAAATATTTGTATATTTGTGTGGTGACTAATGAATGGTATTAATGGAACAGGGTATTTGTAAAGATGTTAGAACTGGAAGCAAGCAAGAGAGAAAGCTTGGAGGGAACAGGGCTGCACTCTTTGTATATGGTAATGAAATTATATAATTATATTAATGGGGTGGTTAATTAATTAATTAATCATAACTACATGTTAATTTGATGCAGCAACGGAAGGATTAGAGCAGATGGCATTTGTAGCAAATGCGATAAGTTTGGTGACATATTTCTATGGAAATATGAACTTTAGCTTAACAAGATCAGCCACTTCCCTTACCAATTTCATGGGGACTTGTTTTATTCTCACTCTCTTCGGTGGTTTCCTCTCAGACACCTATTTTTCAAGATTCAAGACTGGGGTCTTGTTCGGATGCATTGAACTTCTGGTAATTATGCCTTCTTCCTCTTCTTAAGCTGAAAGTAGGTACAACATTTTCACTGTTGCAATATACAATTCCAGCCTCTCATTTCGTTGACTTTACAGTAAACTAATTATTAAGAGTACATTATTTTTGAGCTTGTTAATTTCATAAATACAGGAAAATTAACTATATTAGTTCACTCGCTTAATTTGTATATAAAAGTGATCGATGTGCTTTGTAATCGCTTATAATCAATTATTCAAATTAATTAGATTTTTGAAGATGAAAACTAAATTGACAAAAGAAAACTAAAAATATAACAAATTCAAATATAATCATAACAGCAACTTTAGAAATATTTTAATAAATCTACGATTGTGTAGTTTTTGCATGTCAATATCATGAAGGTTATTCTTATTTTTTGAGGTATAAAGTTCAACTATATGAATTAAAAAATTCCCATTTTCATGGTTGAAATTAAATAAATAGGGGCAAAACGTAAGTGGTCCAAAAGTAGGTTTAAACAACTAATGATGTGCTTTAAAATACTATATAACCACATTTATTCATAGCACATTACAGTTCTAATCTTTCAGCACTTAAAACGAATTATAATATATAAAACTGACAACAAGCTTGAGGAGATATATAAAAATGAAACACACAATGTTTAGATTAAGAAACCATCCAGCCGCAGAGGAATTTATTTTCGTATCTGTTAATCCAACACAAAATTCATTCGCTAATTATATAAATCGATTGAATTGAGACATTTCTTTAAGATGATTGTTTTACATACCAATCATTAGTGAAATGTCTTTAAATTTATTGACTATAATCCACCACCAGAGGCTGCTTTATGCTTGTTAGAAGATACAACTGGGGTGTATTTTTGTAGGTAAGCTTAAGTAACCACTTTAAAAAAGGTACATGAATGAACCATTTTCCTTCATAGAGATCTCACCCGCCTCACTAATGACAAGTGATTTTGCATTAAAAGTAATCTTGAAGATTAGGAGAAAGGACACAGATATTCCACCTTTTCTTTATATAATAACTTACAGTAGATTAACCGGCTACAAATTTATTATAATTTTATTGTGTAAATTAAAATTCGGTAGGAAGTCTTAAAATTCTCTGATGAGAAAGTATATTGAATTGCAGGGATACGCCACCTTAACAGTTCAAGCACATTTCCATCAACTGAGACCAACACCGTGTCAAGGAGTCGCAGCAGACAGGAAGAACCAATGCCAGGCCGCAACCAGCGGCCAAGAGGCATTGCTTTTCACTGGTCTATACCTGGTTGCATTTGGCACCAGCGGAGTGAAGGCTAGTTTGCCATCCTTAGGAGCTGACCAATTTGATGAAAGAGACCCCAAGGAATCAGCACAATTGTCTAGTTATTTCAACTGGCTCTTGTTTAGCCTCACCGGCGGAGCCATAATCGGAGTTACATTTCTCGTCTGGGTTAGCACAAATCAAGGTTGGGATTGGTCATTTACTATCTGTACTATTGCCGTCTTGTTCGCTATTATCTTTCTGTGCATGGGGAACTCGTTATACAGACATAACATTCCGAAAGGAAGTCCCATCCTTCGCTTCATGCAGGTAAAAATAACCAAGATAACTATACCTGAAAATGTTTATGTTTTGTTAACTGAAACGTAGCTAAATACATTTCCATTACAAATTTTCAGGTATTTGTGGCTGCATTTAGAAATCGAAACCTTCCAATCCCAGATATGACGGAAGAATTACATGAAAATCATGACAGAGAAACAGGGAAACAAGATGAAATGCTCAAAAGAACTCAACAATTCAGGTAAAAGATAATATGACATCTAGCGTTTATTTGGCAAAAACTTTTGCCAAACAAACCCTAAACTTAGACCGAGTAATTAAGTATTTATTACCAACACAAACAAGCTGACGAAATTTCCAAATTTCAGGTTTCTGGACAGGGCAGCAATTTTAAGAACAGATATGACTGGTGCATCAACATCATCAGCCCCTGGGCCCTGGAGACTATGCACAGTTACACAAATTGAAGAAACAAAAATCTTAATTCGTATGCTTCCTATTATACTTAGCACAGTATTCATGAACACATGTTTAGCTCAACTTCAAACTTTCACAGTTCAGCAAGGCACAGGAATGGACACAAATCTTCTGGGATTTCACATACCTGCCCCTTCGATTCCAGTGCTTCCTCTGCTTTTCATGTTCATTCTAATCCCATTTTATGATCGTGTTTTCGTTCCGCTTGCTCGAAAGATTACAGGAATCCCTACCGGCATTAGGCACCTCCAACGAATTGGAATAGGACTAGTTCTGTCAGCCATCTCAATGGCAGTTGCTGCAATTGTAGAAACTCGCAGGAAATCTGTAGCAATTAAGCATAACATGGTTGATTCTACGGAGCCATTGCCGATGAGCTTGTTTTGGCTGGGGTATCAGTATTCAATATTTGGAGTGGCTGATATGTTCACTTTGGTTGGGCTACTCGAATTTTTTTATGCAGAGAGCTCAGCTGGTATGAAATCATTAAGCACAGCAATCTCATGGTGCTCTTTAGCCATTGGATACTTTACTAGCTCAGTAGTGGTGGAGATAGTGAACAAAATTAGTGGTGGATGGTTGGCTAATGACAATTTGAATAGAGATAAGTTGAATTACTTCTACTGGTTACTGGCAGCAATGAGTATGGTAAATTTCGGGTTTTATTTGGTATGTGCATCTTGGTATAAATACAAAGAGGTGGAAACGAAGCCTATTGAAAATTCTAGGGCAGGTGATTCTAAAGGAAAGGTAGAACTAGTTGGTGTTTAACAAAGATATTTCTAGGGATGTTAGATTGAAACAGGAATGTCAAAAGTATGTATCTACGTATTGCATTGTTCTACTCTTGATGAAATCTTCAATTATATAAATAATATGAAATAGCATATAGCTATGGAATATATGGCTCAAAGTGATAAAACCACATTATCAACCCAAAACTGATGGTTTGGTTGAAAAGATATAAAAGCCATATGAAACAGTTCATTGCAGTTCTCATGAAAATTTTTGTAAAATTATATACAACATAAATACAGATATCGTTTTGCAAGGATAGGGTCTAAATCACACACATATTGCTTTCTGATATAAGTAATCTAAAATCCAAAGTATTTACAGAAGTTTCACTTACCATTTCACATCCAGTGTCAGAGCTTCAGGAGGCACGAGTATAGATGGGAATTTCGTAAAGGAAATATTAGACATCAGATTACTCCATGAAATTGTATCTACTGCAATAAGAGGTCTCAGCCTTTTAGCCGTAATAAGTCTCAACTTCTCAGCCTCAACTCTTGCCATTATTTCGAACCAGAACCGTTCTACAGTTGGCTTTGTCCTCCAATCTTCCGACGAGCCATCAAGAGTTGCGTTGCTCTCAATACTCTTTTCTAACTCCAAGTGAAAACGAAAAACACTTGATGCTTTAAGACTTGTCCTAAGAAAACCTGAACTTTTCTTCTTTGTGCCGCTGAGAAAGCTTCTCAATAGTTTTCCCAGCCTATTGATCTTCAAACTTAAGGAAGGATTAAGTTGAGCATGGTTTCTGCATGCATTGTTACTGTAACATTTTGCATTAAGTAACTCAATTGTTTCTTTTGATAACAAAGCTGTTTCAATAGGTGCTTCAGAATTCCTAGTCCTGTATGCAATCAGCGAAGCAGACCCATTTACATTTATAGGAACTAAGGGCATACAGAATGACTTCCAAAACGGGCAGAAACCAGTTTTAGGCTTGCTGGTCATAAAACTTTCATTCACCATGGAGCTCTGGTCAAAAGTGTGAAATAGCGAGAGTTCTCGAGCTCCTTTTATTTCTACTGTGATGCCTTCACCCACCAGAATCCGTTTCAAGCCGCTGTGTGAAGCATTCAGCTGATAACAAATGCCCAATCAGAAACCAAATTGCAAAAATAACAGAGAGCTAAATTTAGATATGTTATGAAAATTTTAATCAATGAATTCCTAACTCAATTTAGGTCAATCATCCCCCATCAAATTCAATTTTCCATTAAAACTCGGTAGACATCTATTTAAATAGCAGCATTGATTCAACCAAGAACAAGTAAAAATATTTGCATAGTATAAACTCTTCACATCACTTTATATTTAATTTTTTTTATTAAAAATTATCCACATAATCATTTCTTTAGGATCATGCACAAATCAAATCATACTAAACCATTTTTCTCTTCTCAACTCCTCCCTACAGGATTATACTTTTGCTGCTTTAGTCATTTCTTATTGTCATTATAATTCTTTAGACCAAGTGAGAATTCAGAAATAATTTTAATTGGGATCTGATATATGATATAAGTGTTACTAAAACAAGTGTTAAGTAAGTTTTAACTGAATAATCGAAATCAAAGGACCACAACATGCATAAGTGTTAAGCTTAGATACCATGAAAATTCAAGCCAATTTCATAGAAATGGATTATAAAAGCAATAGAGAAAATATAGAAACAGTGCGTTGGAAATATCAAAATCAAAATTCAAAATTCCTAATTTTTATCTTATCGAAAATGTATTGTTGTAAATTTTATATTAACATAAATTAAATATAAGAAGGCATACAATATAATAGAGCGATCGGAGTTACCGGCAACGACAAAGAGAGCTCGTCTTGGCCATCAACCCGCAAATCAAATGGACCCTCTATTTGAAAGGAGTCAAGTTGAGCAGTGGAAGCAACTTCCTTAACAAAATCTGCAAATTCATTCCCTTGTTTATTGAATTTATTGCTTGAATAGACTTCTTCCGGGAATTTGAAAACCAAGTAAGTCTTTCCAAATCGGATCCGAAACTCGTATCTCTGACCAAAACCATATCTAACCCTGCTAACTTCCAATTTGGAAATCCTAATCTCTTCAAAATCCCAATTTTGTCTTTCCGATATCCCCTTTAATATGTCCTGAGTAATGTAGAAGTCTCAAAAAGAATGTTGAAAAACATGAAAGCAATAAGAAAAACATGAAATCAAATTGAAAAGGAATTCACCTCGAGGACGTGGGAGTTATTGGAAAAGGGAAGAGTGAATCCAAGAATCAACGGTAGAGTGTGAAACTGAAGGAAGTGCAAGAGCAAGAGAGGAAGAGAGAAAGCAAAACGACGAGGATTCATAGCAATTGATTCAACTGGACTTGCTCGAGTTGGAGATCTTTTCCTGATTTTTCTAAGGGCGTACTCGAGTTGGAGATCTGAGACCAGCTTTCGCTATGCTTTATGCTTTTGGAACGATAAATGTGTTGTAATGACGATTGTAGCCTTGAAACTTAGTGGCAGTGGCAGTGGCGGTATTGTCTGCCACGTGTATGATTCCTCGTATGCTTTTTTGCGCACCGGCACTGCGAGTTTATTGGAGATTTCCAGCACCGGTCAACTATCCGATGACCGGGTTTTGGTACTTCTACGAACAATATACTAAATTTTGTTCGGTTAAAAAATACAATAAAATTTTGTTTTTGGCATATATATATATACTTTCAGTTGTATGGACTATGGAGATCATATTTATTTTTCCAATACATTTATGTTATTTTTTTTCTTAGAGATTATTAAAAATTATGTTTAAAACTAAATATTTAGAAGTATAACATTAAACAATAGCAAAACTCTAACTCAAATTCGAATTTTGGTGTTGGCTTTAATTTGATGGTTTGATTAAAAACTTAATTCCACATCAAAAAATAAAAATAGAAACTCAATTTGCCAATAAACAAAAGAGTATTTATTAAAATAATTAATTAAAAAAATATGGTTTAGTTCATTTAAAATAAAATTCTAATTTTAAGGATTTTTATTTTTTCTTTGTATGTACTATTTTTAAGTTAAGAACCATTTTCTTTTTTAAGCGAGGAGAAAAGGCTGAGATCTCTGAAACAAATTTGTAGAAATGATCAAAAGTTGGGTTCCTTGATAGGCATACATAGCTCAAAAGAGTGATAAATTCTTTCCAAATTATTTTTGATGAATCTTTTTAAATCTGTTCATTTATTAGTTAAAGATGCAGATGTCCACAAGAAAACCTATATACAGTTATCAAAAAAATGTATTTTCAAAAAAGGAAAGAAAAACAAGCTAGCAGAGTGAAAATTCACGAATAGAATTAATTCCTTTAGATATCAAAAATAATAAGACTAATTCATAATTGCATTTCATACTCTTTTTTTTTTTAAAAAAAAAGGAAGATAATTGCATTTAATTTCATACTTAATTTCAGAAAGTACACGTAACCAAAGGCAAAGGCTAGCGTAATAATAATGCAACAAATACTAAAGGCTACAGTGATAATCAAAGGTTGACACTGCAATAACAAAATACGCCCTCATTTGTTGAACAATTCAAGCCCCGGCTCCAGCATCGTAAAACTACTTTACACAGTTGACTGCCTGGAACAGGAAGACTCAATATGCAATGATGTGGAGAGCAGCACACCAAATGAAACCACCATCAACATTTCATCTCCTCAACCACTGCACTAGGCACATAGATCTTCATGCAACGAGATTCTGGGTTACCCATCAGCTAGCTATAGATTTTAATGCCTCGAATCTTCAAGCCACTGGGCGCATCTTAATGTGAAACAACATGAATGAACAATGGATGATATAGGCCATTGTTAAACAAAATGGCAGATAACTATAATGAAATCGAGTATCATGTTCACAATTCCTCCTTTACAAGCAAGAAAATTGCAAACCAATTTATCAGATCACCATTTGCGAATACAAGTAGTATTTATTTCCAGCAAGCAAAAGTCGCGGGATGCATCAAGATAATGCACCAGTATTCTTTCGCTCAGATGGAACATATACGGTGTCGGACACTTTAGTGGGTGGCCAGTAGCGAAAAACTGACCTACCAACAATGTTCTTAATAGGAAGAGGACCCCTGAAAATGTCAAAAACTACATAAGTTAGAACGTGCAACACCTACATTTCATGAGGCTGGTCTGAGATCAATGTGGAAAATATTGAACCCAGGTACGATAGTTCAACTGAAAAATGCTGGCATGCATAGATGTGAACTATCTAATTCCAACATGGATGGGACCAAAACTAAATTAAGTAAATAGGAGTACAAACATGAATTATCACCATTTTTATCTTTTCAAGTATTCTGAATGCATTTACATTTTCTCATTTTCCAATGTAGTAAAAAATTATATCAAGCCAAAAGTTGATTGGCATAATTAGACTCTTTAATTACCAGTTATGGGAGTCAAAACTGTTATTCCGATTGTCTCCCATCACAAAGACATAACCTTCTGGTACAAGCTGTAAACCAAAAAATCCTAATTAGTGATAAAAATCAAACCAAATGAACAAGTGGATTCAGAAGTAGAAAACCATAATGTTATATCAACAGAAAGAAGATGAATATGGGAAGCACGAAACGTTACCACTGGTTCCATCTCATAAGCAAGTGGCTCCAATATGAAATCCTCATCTTGAACAACACCATTCACATATAATTTACCCTCCCGAACCTGCAAAACACAAAGCCCAGCCATAATGGTAAACACTTGGGGGAGTTGTGCGATTAATCATTTTATGTCAAATAGATGCAAATTTAAGAAACAGCAAATGGCAACAAACAAAGACCTTTGCTGCATGTAGCATAGCATCAATCATTAAATATAGAGCCTTACTTCAACGATGTCCCCAGCTGTTGCCACAATCCTCTTGATGAATACATCACTGGAGCCATACCCAACTTCCTAATAGCACAGAAAACATACAGACATAGTAAGCATTGAAATTTCAGAAAGAAAAATTATTGATTATTTCAACCTAAAAAGGAAAAGGAATCTTACTTGCAAGATTGGAGGTGCCTTAAATATCACAATATCTGAAACTTCAGGCTTCCTGAAAACATATGAAACCTGATACACCACATAAGGGGAACAAGTCATAAAATGATCTGGAAAAGCAAACGTTCCTAAAAGTACCTATTGCTTTGCTATTTTCACCCACAAAAAGCAAAAACCCATAACCCAATTATCTAAACCTGATAGCATCGGAAAGAATATATAACTTATAATAACATTAGAAGAGAAGTAACTTGTGAACTACATATGAGACAAGCTATCACCTAAAGGGAAAGAATAATTGTTCTTCTGAGTGTGTAAATTGCAGTTGAAATGTTCGATCTGGAATGAGAAATGTTAAATGATATTAAGAGGAAGAACAAAATGACACTGCAAACCACAGAACAATAACCATGAAATATAATATATCGATGAGCTATAGACAGCAAAAGAGTAAAATTCATAGCTAATTAGCTGCAAAGTACTCAATTCATGCCAAAATTGGACATCTGGAAATTCAATTTTAAACAAAAAAAAAATTAAGCCGAGCCGAGATGTAAAAGCTTTTTACCTTTTCTGCTAGAATGCGATCACCAACGTCCAGAGTAGGATACATAGAAGCGGAAGGTATGGATCTAGGCTCCGCCAAAGCCGACCGGAACAACAAGGTAACGGTTGCAGCAGTAAAAATAGCCTTGGCATCCTCAGAACAAAAACCGAACACCTTCGACAACCAGCCACCACTCTTCTCAAACGCCTTCCCGTTAATCTCTAATGTCACAGTAGTTGTAACATTATTGTTAATACTCTCATTTCGAGCACGATGTACCGTTCCCCCTTTATCTGTGTCGCTACTCTTAGGACCAGGACCTGGTTCATTACAGGGAAGCCACCTGGATCCTTGCAGAAAGGGAAGGATGGAGGCAGCTTTTAATGGCGAAATTCCCAAAGCGCCCGTGCACGATGAAGCTGGAATACCAGCCGTTGACTTCATCAGCGAGATCAATCCGACTGCAATCGAACTCTTGTAGTTATCTCCGGCAATGGTACTATACATCGACCTCTTCGTGGTTGGATTCTGGCTTGGCCCCCGGGGACCAGATTGGAAGTCTCGGGGACGAGGTGCAGGTGGTTCGAGATCAGCGTTCTGAATAGGCGGCGAACAGAAGATTCTCGAGCGAATCCAACCTTCGTGGAGTGCGCGAAAGTTTCCGACACGGACCCCAGCGCAGGAGGCGATGTTTTGGGCAACATAGCCGGAGTAGGTAAAGGTAACGCGAATAGCCATACCAGCGATTCTGAAAAACCTGGTAAAGTTTAGGTAAATTGTTTCTTCGGAAAGTGGGGGAAAAGATCTAGGAAACCCTAAAAGCAAATAAAATACATTTCTAAAGAAGAAATCAGTGAATCGTTGAAACGAAGGTGGAATCGGAACTTTGAGCTAAACTAGGGTTCAAAAATGGGCGCAATTAAGATTATTCACAACCAAAAAATAGGGATAAGGTATGAGGCGGAGTGAGGGAGTGAAAGAGGCTCCGAGCTTTTTATGGCCTCCGGCGAGGAGGCGGACGAAAGGGCTCCAAGGGAAAAAGCGTGAGGCGAAGATTTACAGGTCGAAAACGCTGAGATTTGGGAGAGTTTTGGATTTAATAGACGGCTCTGTGACTTGATCAATTAAAATGGGTTTGTTTCCTGTAATATTTACGAAATTGCCTTCGTTTGTTAGAGGCAGTAGAAGTTGACAAAGTGTGTGATCAAAAATATAATTATTATTTTTCCTCACCCGAAAAATATAATTATTTTTTAAGGTTTATTGTATTTTCACCCAACTGTTCGAATTTATAATAAAACAGTCTATTTACTTTCTTTGACAAATTTAAATTTCAAATAAAATAAATAAAAATCTTAAAAACTCTATTCGAAAAAGAATGTCAATATTTTTGAAATCCCAACATTCACTATTAAAAATTATACATTTCAATTATTGTATCATCCTTATAACAATTATGCAAGGAAATTATTCTTATAACAATCAAGGATTTAGTTTTACCTATTTAATAATAATCATATTTAGATTTGAAATAACATATACATAAAAATTTATTTTATTCTCTTTTTAATCAATAACACTCATTTCATGATCGGAATAAAAGATTCCGATAATAGAGTTAACAACTATTTTAAAAGCTCTTAATTATTTTTTACGCAAATATCAGAACTCCCTCGTATACTCGACTCCACAAATGCAATTAGTTTGGGCCTCTAGCAAAACAAAAACTCCAAGACAGCTTTGGAAATTTTTGCAAAATTCTCCTTAATCCTAACAGACCTTTCTCAAATCATGTTCAAACATACTCCAAGGTATGCAAACTCACCAGCAAATATACATGCCAAGCAAAGAGTCATAAGAAGTGCAAATTTTGACACCAACATTCAAGTTTTGTGAAGTCTCATTTGCAAAGTTCCATTGCCACTCCTTTCTGTGAATTGTTTGTGTTAGGTTTTACTGATTATACATTTATTATTGTATCTTTGTAATTAAAACCATTGATTCAATAAAATTTATGACTTGAAAAGAAAAAAAAAACACTCTTTCCATTTGTTGATAATTTCATATTTGAGCTTAAAATCGTAACTCAACATTTTTTAAATTACCAAACTTCTTTAATCTGTATCTAAGAAAAAACGAAATTGAAATGACCATTATTGATTTTCATGATTAGAAATTTGCAAAGAGTTAGAAACAAATTTATATTCCCAAAATCTTGTTCCTACCATCTTTAAAACTTTGAATAATCTTTAATTTGGACTTAAACTTGTATATGATGTTCATTCTTTTATATCTTTTTACCAATTTACAAGGATTTGATCACTCAATTAAGTTATTATTACTTGGTCTAAGTAAGACGTGAAGATTATAATAAGAGTTCATTTATATATTTTTTTTTACAACTTGATTCAAATACTTAACTATAATTTTATAATAAAAAAAAGTTAAAAAATTTAATAAATTGAACATCATGTATAATTTAGAGGATAATTATTTACAAGTTTCTAAAATTTTGCGTAATATACTCTGAAATCATTCGATTTTGAAAAATTTATTTATAGATCTATAAGATTTTAAAAATTATACACCCAAATTCTTCCCTTAACAACTGCGGTTAAGTTCACATTTTAAAGGTGAAGATCGGATCATCCTATATTTGTCAAAAAAATTAACTGATTTTATTACATAGGTAGAAGTAGGATAATTTTGTTATATAAGTTCTGAAATTCCGGTGAAAATGTATAAATAAAATATGCTAAGATCTTTAATTTTAATTCGAGGAATCTTTTTCTTTATTTTTCCTTGGTCAAATACTGAAGTTTCCTTCAGCTAGCGGTAGGGCCCTCAAAATGTTTGGTCATAGCAAATTGTTCCAAACAATATGGGTATACTTGTAATTAGAGTTCTAAGCTAACTCCGAAAATTTTCATTGACTTTGACTTATAGTGTTTGCTTCCTTTTCTCACTGCTGACGGCGCGCAACATCGCACCTGACTGGAAACATGGGAAGGTAATGCTAGAAGACTAGAATACCCCTGGCCAACTTAGACTCAGACAATATCAACCTCAAACGGCAAGGATAATTAAGAGATTTACTATTGCAACATCTAAATTTCTTTCCTTAAAAAAATTCAAAAATGGTGGTTCAATTAACATACGCGAATTCATTTTTTATTTACATAATATATTTAGAATTCATATATAATTTAGTTAGTGTAAATGATATTTTGATATTCAGATAATTTTATAAAATCCATTAATTTAATATTACAACAATCCAATCCAATCCAATCCAGAGTAATTAATTTCATTAGGCTATATAGTAATTGACACAAACTTACTCTAATTGGTTGAACAATACGGAAGAATCAGGAGAACTATATTAAAATGGGTGTGAGTGACGAAACAAGTGACGTAAGCGCATACATCACTCAAACACAGTTGGTTGAGATGGCACTGCCGTTTGACCTTTCTCTTCAATTATAACCTAATCATCGTGCCACGAACATTACACAAATACTTTTGTTACTCAGTTTTTCAAATTATAACAATAATTGTATTATTTTTATTTTTAATTCTAAAGGGGTTTGCTATGTTTGCATTTACAATCCGTGATTAGTTTGACTATCCATTAAACCATAATTGAATTCTGATATGAACTTGTTGAGATTTAGAATCCTAAAAGCTATTAGTTAATTATTACTTAGTTAAATTATTATTTTTAGCAATATTATTGTTTACTCGTTTTATAATATTTTTAAGATTTTTATTATATAATATTTATTAATTTCATGTATTTATAATATTTTTAAGATTTTTATTATATAATATTTATTAATATCATGTATTTATAATATTTTTAAAATTATATTGTATAATATTGATTAATTTCATGTATGTATTCTTTATTATTTATATAGAAAACTTTTAATATGCACGTATTATTTATATAAAAAAAAATAAGAAAAACTTCAAAATTAAGAAGTATCAAGAAGAGAAAAGTAATTAAAACAAAAGGTTGATTTTTCTCTAAAGTGAATCAATGACATCTCTATACAATTTTAATTGTGCGTGCAAAAATTCAAATAACTGCCAACATATTATAAAAATTTATGTATATTTTTAATAAAAAATTGTATATAAATTTAAGAATATTCAAAATTTCTACTTTATTATATATTTTACTCCATATTTTCACATATATATATTACTATAAATTAATATAAAGTTTTAGACATATAATAAGTTAAACTCATCTTATAAATAAAATAATTCCAACCAACATAAAATGAGAATTTCATTTTTGCATGTTTTGAAGTTAGAAAAATAACCATTTTCTTGCGCTTTAACAAATATACCCTCAATTTAAATAATAATAATAATAATAATAATAATAATAATAATAATAATAAAAAAAGTCTACCATTATTGTCGATGTGCAGTATGATTTCAACCTCTAGTATCAAGACATTGACAACGATGATACAGTGGCTGACTTTAATCTCCGACCAGCCTTCGACGATCTGTGATGTCGTCAATGATGTAGGTGATCGTCGTTATTGTACATGTAGATGGAATAGAGCAAATCCATACGATCTTTAACAATCTACCACACAACATCAACATCGTCGACTTATCTTCAACGATTTTTAACCGTCATCTCGATACTCTCCGTTAGTGAGTCCTGCGACGCCAACATCTTCTCCATCGTTACCAAATCCATAAGTCTCTTTCATAACTGGTCTTCATCATCTTTTTATTGATGTACATAAAATTTGTCCACTCTAATCACTATTAATAGAGTTGAAGATCGCTAGTTCATTATTTAAGATTGACATCCTTTGACGGCGACTGAAAGTTGGATGACTAAAATGAATGTATAAGGTCGTCATTCGTACTACTCCCAAAGTGGTTTTACAAATTTAGCAGTCCTGCTCCTCTTTTTATTATATCTCTTATTTCCATCTGCAAAACCATCTTTCCTATCATTTTTCTCTTTGTTTTTTCTCTTATCTTTCTCTATGACCCTTCAAGCCTCCAACGCTTTCAAACAATTTTACCCGATAAAATAGTATCGGTTTTAAGCTTGACCATCGTCATTCTCTCTCACGGGGCCTTTTGTAGGAAAGGCCTACCCAGAGACAATTTTCACATTAAAGAAGTTGACGTTCTTGAGTCGGTAGCCAACGTATCCATAGGGGGGTGATGCCATCGGAAATGTGCTTGGAGTTAGATGAGAGATCTACTCTATAGCAAAGCACAGTGGCTGGAAATCACTTTTATTTTTGGCGATGAATTTTCATTGGTGAAATTAAACAGTCCGATCTTGGAAGAGTTACAAGAAATAAACAATGATATGAAAGAAAAACACAATAATGTGAAAAGAAAAGCTCAATGCCTAGAAATAAATGTTAGAGAAAAAACCTAAACGCTTAATCATAGAAATAACAATTTTTAAGATTCCCTCTTGATCCCTAAGAAAGCTAAGAATGTTAATGGAGAAAGGGGCAGGGGAAGAGATTAGTGGCAACAATGAGAATGAAGATGGTAAAAGGTCATGGTGAATGTGGTACAGGTACGTGAGGAAATAACCATGAACTTGGAGCTACTAATGTTGGGGATGAGTTTGGAGCTACTGGAGGAGATGATGTAACTTCTCTTTGATTGCAAATTTTACTAATTTGGTGTCTATTTTAACTCTTAAATGCTTGGTCTAAAATTAGTCCAGATCACATTTATATCAAAATTGTATATAGGAAATTCATTTAAAATAATAAGCATAAAATTAAAAATAAAGTAATACAAAATCAATAAACTAAAATACGTATTTGAAACAAGTAAAAAAAAATTAATTTATAAAAATAGATAATTGGAATACTAAGCAAAGATATACCTTTCAAAAATTATCTCTATCCACCTTTAGTATATTTTAACTAGTGCTGCTTGAGATTGGTATTGTTGATTCAAAAGTTTAGAATTTTAGATTAACCATTTTGATGCACTTATCAATCTATGTTTTCTAGCTATAATGTCGGCATTCTGTGTTTTTCTTGTTGTTGACATTATGCATTTGCATTGTGTTAAATTTTGGACTTGGTTTTCTGTGTTCAATGTGATTTCCTTGTTATGTGCGAATAATTAGGACAGTTCAAATGTTTAATTGCTCTTACACCCGAATTAGATGTGTTCTTCGTAAATACTTGCGGGTTTGAACCCAAACTTGCCGGCCATTTCTCACTCTCTATCTCTATTTTATCATCTTGATTCAGTTTTTCCTATTCATTCCATTTTGTTAAAAGCAATTGTATTGTGCTAAATTCTGAACTTTGTTTTGTGTGTTTAATGTGATTTTCATGTTATATTTGAATTATTTCTTTGTTACTTTGAATTCATTGTTTCATAGTTTTGTTTGATTTTGATTTTTTATCTTGTAAAATTATATTTGTAGATTTTTTTTACTTAAATTTTCGTAATTTACGTTTGAAGTTGATTGGTATTGATTAATTGGTTTAAAAATTCGATGCATTTCTATTTTTTTTTTAAATAAGAATATTGTTATTGTCTCATATGATAATGATTTAGACAACTTAAGTTTCGGGAACGTGAGGGGAATAACATTTTTAAGATTTATACAATAGTCAATGACACATATTTTTGAATAGAGATAATATGTATTGGGGTCTTTTAATTTTGAAAATTATACAAATAGGTCTTTAAGATTTTTAAAATTGTACAAATAGGTCCATCCATCTAAAAACGTCCTTAATCAATTAAAAAAGTCAAACAATTTGAATTAAATTTTTTAAAAATGACAAAACTACCCTCCTTTACTTTTTATCCTTTCTCTTTCGAACCTTTAACTTTTCATTTCTTATTCTTTTTCAATTTTTCTTTAATTTTCCATCTCTTTTTCCTTTTCTCTTTCCACCTTTTAAGCATCTGCGGTCTATCTACCTTCAAACCTCTGTTTTTGCAGTTCTGCTTCAAACATTCTACAATCTGTAGTTTTGCTCCTCTGCTGATTTTGTTTGCAGCGGGAAACCCGTTTAAAAGAAGCAGCCGATCTAATTTTATAATAGAAATTTACTCATCCTTTTTCTCCTATTTCTTCATGCATTGATGAGATCTTTAAATTATTTAACTGATTTGTTATATTCTACTCCAATTTTTAGGTTTGTTTATTTGTTTGTAAAGGGTGTTTTATATTTGTAAGTTGTTATTTTGGAGTAAAATATTATTATTTTTTAATGGGTATTTTGTTCATTTTTTTTAATGTGTGGTTGAGTTTGTTTTTTTCTTGTTATTGATTTATTATTTGTAGTGGGTTATGTTGAAGAAAATGAGAGAGAATTTCTGTAGTATTACTTTGTAAATCTGTATTATGTTTGATATTTATAGTAAACTATATAAATACTACACTTTAGCTTCTACAATATGCTTGATTGTTTGAATTAAGATTTAAACCAAAATCACAAATCTCAACCAGCATCAAAGGGAAAAAAAGATGAAGACAAGGTAAAGACAGAGGCAATGAAGGTGGGTTTGGGTCTTTTGGTGGTGACAGATAAATGGAACTCTGGAAGATTTGAGGTAGTGGAATGAAGAAGTAGATTGGAGATTTTTTTTTCTGGAGAAGATTCAAGAAAGATTTATTTATTTCCTTTCTTATCTTTTAAATAATAATAATTAATAACAATAATGAATAGGAAGAATGGTCTTTCTGGATCATCATCAAATGGTAGAGAGCAAAAAAAGAATGGAATTGATAAAAAATAAATTCTGTATCTCCAAAAATTTTTGTATAAAAGAATTTATACAAAAATGAATAGGAAGAGAAAACCTTTTCTTATCTTTTTGGATCTCCAAAAATTTCGTGTAAGTCAAATTTTCACCCCTTTCTTTTTTACTTTCTGTTTGTTTCTCGAGAAAAAACATAATATTCATTTAAGTTTGTTGGCTAATAAATTATTAATTATTTTAATTTGATTTGAATGAAAGAAGAGTTAGAGTAGAGTGGTGGTGGTGGTGATAAAGGAAGAGTTGAGTGGCAGTGGTAATCTGTCAGCTAGGATTTTATATTGTTAGGATAAAAATGTTATTTTATGTCAAGATAACGGCAGTTGTTGATGGAATAATCTATTTATACAATTTTAAAAAACTTAAACACCTATTTATACAATTTTCAAAATAAAAAAAAGGCAGAGAATATTACGCAAACCAAAACACGTTTAATAATGCAAAAAACATGGCTGTAGAAACTTCACAAAAAAGAAACCAGAAGCAACTCTGCTACAGAAACTGCACTAGTCCTTCTTCTTCCAAATCCGCCTCTATCTCTTTCCTTCTTCTTCTTCTTTATTTTTTGACTTTAATTTACTCTCCATATACCAATATATGAGCCCAAAGAAAGAGAAAAAATTCAATGGCGGTTAGAATTAAAGAGAAGAAGAGGAAGAGATGTATTGGTATATATGATCCGTATATATTAGTATATGACCCATATATATTGGTATATGAACATATATACTGACTCATAAGAAGAAGAAACCGTTACAGAGATCAAATGTGAAAATAAGAAAAAGAAAAAGAATTACTGGTATATACAATATATATACCATATATATACAACAATATAAGAACCAGAATAGAGAGAGAATTTAACGGGGGGCTAAGGTGTTTGTGCCATGTAAAAATCAGATGGGTGGAGGTCGACGATCTTCTCCAACCGTTCTCGTCATTCATCTTTTTTGTTGTCTTTAACAGGATTGGACGCCGTTGCTTCATTGTTTGATAGGGTTAGTTGATCAATGAAGAAGACGATTTTCAAATGTGCAGGGGATAGCGTGTTTTTTATTGGCTATGAGGCGCATGATTTTTACTATAGGGGCTGTTTTGGTATTATGAATTATTTGTGGGCATTTCTCATCTAGTTCAGCCTTGTTTCTTGGGATAGGCCTATTGACTGTGATCATATGGCCCAAATTGGATTTAAAAGCCCATAATATATTTGAAATTGGCTTTGGTTGGTGCGTTTACATATATAATGTCCTTTCAATTCCTGATAGAGCATCAATCATTTCATTTTTGAAGCTTGAAAATATCAAACTTAGTTGTTTATTTCTTAATTTTGTTGGAGTTTTTATCTATTATTCAAATTTTATCTCTTTGTTGCTAAATTAGTGTAATAAAATGCCTAACTAGTTGTTTGATGGAATAAGAGAGGAACTAGCAAATTTCTACCTCAAAAATTAAATTTCGCTCTTACTATTTTACTTTAATTTCTACATTATTATTCATCAACCCAATAAGATTGAATTGATACTATGCAGTCCGTAAGTAAAGATGTCTTCACATATTTTCATAATCAATAAATCTCTTTATTCTCGCAAACTACTTAATCATTATTTCATATCAATAAAAAAAAAAGTACTCAACAATAATAATTATATTGTGTCATTGTGGATATGCTAAAAAGAAAATAACATAAAATAAAATAAAAAGAGAGGAATAAATTAATTTGAAACTAAATAATTTGTTGCTGGGTATATAAATTAGTTTTTTTTAATGTGGTGATATAAATGAGTTGAGAGTGAGTTTGTAGACATGGCATATAATCAGTTGATTCAAAATCACTATCTGAATTATTTATACGAATCTTAAACATTATATCAAAATACTAATTAACAATTGTGGATTTTAGTGAATTGTTAATTAGTATTTTGATATTTAGTCTTTTAATTAATAAAAAATGTTAAAAGTTTTCAATGTTTTTTTATTGCTATGACTTGCGAGGTTATTAATTTTGCATTTTAGAAAGTTAGAGCAAAATTTAATTGAGACTGTAGAATAACGGAGATTTTTAAGGAGGCAGAAGTTGGCCCGCAACGGAAGGCGGTGGTTCAACTTTCGGCGGCTTAGCACTCTGTGGATCAGTTTGCTTGATAATTGTGCCATTCAACTTAATTATTTAATTAAGCAAGTGTGTATTCCTTTTCACGCCTTAACAACAACATTATATTTCAGTTTGCATGCCGTCGTGTAATCAGGACACCTTGGTTTATTAATAATTTATTTATTCCCAACTCCTTTTTAGAAAATTCATTCAAATTAATAGCATAAATAAGTTAAAATGATTTTTAAATGTAATAATAGCTCAATGTCTTATCAATACACTAAAAAGCATTTCTAATATCAGGGTTGATTGCATCTATTTTGTCATATCAGAAAAATAAGATTTTTTTAAAACTCTTCTCCAATGTATATTAAATATTATGTACTAAATAGTACTTAATTTTTTTAAGTGTACGTAGATAATGTCTAATTTTTTATCTAATTAATAATTGATAAATAATGTATTGGACATATATTTTAAAATCAGATGTATTTTAATTATGTTATTTTTCACACATTCTATAATTCATCTGATTAAATTCACTGTTAGGAGTAAAAGAAATTTCGATATCAATTACCATATTAAATACCCAATTTTCATTTATCGAATATTAAACTTATTAAAAAATTATTGAATTTATTTCACCAAAAATTTTCAATTTCCAAATTTATTTATCAAACGGTAAATTAACAAAATTACAAACAGAATTACTGAAATTTCAACGATTTGATTATCAACAGTATCAGACCTTAGAAATTAAAACAACTCTTGGAAATTAATAATGAATATCTTCAGTGACTGATGATTAACTCTACAAATCTTCATTACAAAGGTAGCACGGGAAATGACTGATGCTTTAAGCTGACCGCGGTTAAGCGTGACAAATAGTACACGTACACCACGCGACTAAAAAAGCACGTGGTGTGTCGGTAAAAACCAAAGTTTCTTAGGCTAAATTATGGGCCAGGCGGATTAAATATTGCCAAATCCCTAAATTATTGTGACACTTTTTTTAGAGAAAGAGATGCTACGGCCCACTCATGCCACTTCCTTTTTATTTAATGTCCAGGTGACATGGATTATCTAATTGTATTTACAATTTAGTATTGATCTAATCCATTGCTTGTACCGTGCACCAGACTTACCTAACAATTTTGACAGAATTTTAGTAGTGCAATTAAAATTAAAATTTTTATTTTGAAAGTGAAATTTTGGCAGATGATAAAATAATTTTGATCTCGCGTGTAAAATTTATATACGAAGAAAGTAAATTTTATGATTTTAGATTTATGTATTAATATTATTTAATTTTAAATTATGTGTTAGATTTATTGAAAACAGATATTTAGGTTCGTGTAATAATATTATTTGCTTTTAAATTATTTATTAGAGTATTAATATTATGTTTTATGTTTTTTCTATTCTTTATTTTGCAACTAATTTCATTTAATTTGTATTATATTTATATTATGTGTTGTAAAAGATTTTACGATATTAATTAAAATATTGATTTAACTACCTTGATTTCTTGTACATTTTCTTACGTTCTACAAAGTTACCCCACATGGAAATCGATGATTGTGGGACCACTTTAACCATGCGTGCGATACTTATTTTCCACGCGCTTTAAGGATCACGCGCGGACCTTCGTCACTCACTTCTTGTTGTGGTTTCTGGTCCCATTTTCAAACCGGAAATTTCGGAGTCATTAGACTGGACGAGGACCCACATGAGAAAATCCATCAAACAGCTCTACCCACGCACAATATAAGCTATCATGCACATTGCTGCACTGAAGCATTGCTTTCTCTTATGGTGTAGTACTAGCACAGGTTGCTAATAAACCTATCTAATCAATCAGAATCAAAAGCAGTCAAACTTTGGAACGCCTGATTTCGGCTCAGTCGGTCCGTCAACCTAAGTAGTGGTCCAAACCCATGCAAGATCAACGGTTGTGATCAGAAGTGTTCAAACTTTCATGTTTACATTATTCCTCTTCAGTGTTTTCATCAGTCACTCAGACAGAAACATCAGACATCAGACATCCTTCTCTCCTCAATAACCAGAAACCAACAACGAGAGGAAAAAGCAGACCATACCTCCATTATTATTAGAGCCAGTGTCCACACACACACCAGCAAGCATTTGAGTGATTACGCCATGAAAGACAGTAAAGAAATGGAAGAAAGACCGGAAACAGAGCTTATATCCATTCCGGCGACTCCTCGTGCTTCTACGCCGGAGATTTTAACTCCTTCAGGTCAAAGATCGCCTAGACCGCCTTCTAAGGAAGCGAAATCATCGAATGCATGGACTCCGACGTCGTTTATATCGCCGAGGTTTTTGAGCCCTATTGGGACTCCGATGAAGAGGGTTTTGATTAATATGAAAGGGTATTTGGAGGAGGTGGGTCATCTCACTAAGCTTAACCCGCAAGATGCTTGGCTACCTATCACTGAGTCTCGCAATGGAAATGCTCATTATGCTGCGTTTCATAATCTGAATGCTGGCGTTGGGTTTCAAGCTCTGGTCTTGCCTGTTGCTTTCGCTTTCCTTGGCTGGTATATTTTCTAATCTTGTAATTCCTCTGCTTTACATTTATTTGTTTGTTTGCTTTAAGTTAGTTAATGGTAGTTAATTAGATACATAGGTTTTTGTCATTTATTCAAGATTTGTTTTTATAGATTTGGGTTTATAGTTATATATGTTGCTAGTTTTGGTTTTTAGCTGCCTTCAAAGTTCGATCACTTCCCCCTTTTTCTTTTTCTTACCTTCTGTTTATTGTTCTTAACATGTCTGAACTCTGATTAACTATTTTTAAAATCTTGCACTTACCAGATATTTTTGTGGTTTAATTCCTGTTAAAATAAAGGAACTATTTGATAGTTAATTTTGAAAAAGATTGCAGCTTTTGCAAAGTACACAGCCTTAATAATGTTTATATCCATATAGCAAATGAACAAAAATAAAGTTAGTGCATAGCGAGGGGAATCTCATTAAAGTTCATGGGTGTGTGTGAAGTTGGTGATCTTCTTTATCATTTTTCTAAAATTTGATTGCAGATTTGGTTTGAATAAAAATTGAAAACGAAAACTACCCTTTAAAGAAAGTCACGTCATTTCTTCTTCTTTTTCGCTTTAATGGAAGTTCAATTATTGTTTTAGAGCAAAGACATCATCTTTGCCATTGGTCCCTTCTTTGATAATTCTGTTTTTTACTTTTGGCTCGATTCAGGCAGAGGGCCCCTTTTTTAATTCATTACTATACTAAATATTCATTACAACTGTATGGCTTTATTTGGTCATTCATGATACTCATTGTGTAAAACAATCCAATTCAATAGTATTTTCTTTCTTCTGTTGATGGGTTTAGATGTAATTTACTAAATACTGATGCTATTGTTTTCAAGCACATCTTGGACTCTTCACAAGGAACTCTATGCTTTCAAGTTTCAACAATCAATAGTATTATTTTTTCTAATAATGTTGCTAGTTTGGGATTGTTCCAGAGATCAGATATTAAGTTCTAAGTTTAATCTTATAATCACCTCTACGATATACTGAAAATGACATTATTGGCATCCTTAGTCAAGACTGCCAAATATCCACTCTGATATATTCTTGGGTTATTTTTGTTGGTTTCCACATATTTCACTATCCATATTATTTAATTAGGAATTTCAAGCATTCACATTTTATTGTACCTAATTTAATGTTTAAGATTTTTCAGAAAGATTTGGAAATAAGAGGCCGTTTGCTAGAATTTACTGAACTTAATTATGATCGAGCTTAATTGTGTCTAACTATATAAAAACATTCATGGAAAATTTATTAGAATTTCAATTCTGCTCGCTATCTTTTAGGCAGGACCCTATTCCTAATGTTCGAAAGTATAACCAAAATGAGAAAATATAAAGAGCTCTTGCAATTACAATTTCTTTTATTGGAAAGAAATTTGACTACTTGTGTTTGTTTAAATTTGCAGGAGTTGGGGAATATTAGCGTTGACCATAGCTTACTGCTGGCAACTTTATACGTTATGGATTCTAGTTCAACTACATGAAGCAGTTCCTGGGAAGAGGTATAATAGATATGTGGAGCTTGCACAAGCTGCATTTGGTGAGGATATATAATTGATTTGCGCTTGCTATTTCAGTTTTTGATAATTTGGTGAATTTATCGGCTTTGGAGATACTTTCATATTATCTTAATTGTTAGTACATGATCAGTTTTACATTCTTTTATTTGCAGGGGAAAGATTAGGTGTTTGGCTTGCGCTCTTTCCAACTGTATATTTGTCAGCTGGAACCGCGACAGCTTTAATTCTTATTGGAGGAGAGACAATGAAACTCTTCTTCCAAATAGTCTGTGGGCCTCTTTGTACATCGAATCCTTTAACAACAGTAGAGTGGTACCTGGTATTCACATCTTTGTGCATTGTATTGTCTCAGCTCCCAAATCTTAATTCGATCGCAGGACTTTCCCTTATTGGTGCTATAACAGCCATAACTTATTCTACAATGGTGTGGGTGCTCTCAGTCAGCCAGCAAAGGCCCCCTACAATATCATACCAACCTCTTTCTTTGCCATCCTTTTCTGGTTCCGTTTTCTCAGTGATGAATGCTCTAGGAATTATAGCGTTTGCTTTTAGAGGACATAATCTAGTTTTGGAGATTCAGGTGTGCATTCTGTTCTATTTTTCCAAAATTCCCTCTCTGTCCGTAACTTGTAATATAATTGGTTTTATTTGATTTGGGTTTTCTCAGGCAACAATGCCATCAACATTCAAGCACCCGGCTCATGTACCCATGTGGAAAGGAGCCAAAGTTGCTTATTTCTTCATTGCCTTGTGCATTTTCCCTGTTGCCATTGGAGGCTTTTGGGCTTACGGAAATCTTGTAAGTTTCTTACCACTCTCCCGCAAGTATATATCAGATAAAAACATCATGTCTGCAGGTTATTGAAAATTTTCCTGTGGAAGGGAAATGAGAATGTTCAATGTTGCCAACTTGCCATTAAAAGTTAGTTGCTTTCTATATGTATATTGTATAACAAAGTTTTTCCTTTCTTTCAGATGCCTTCAGGAGGAATTCTGAATGCTTTGTACGGATTCCACAGCCACGACATTCCTCGAGGACTTTTAGCATTGACTTTCCTGCTAGTTGTGTTCAATTGCTTGAGCAGTTTCCAGATATATTCAATGCCTGCTTTCGACAGTTTTGAAGCTGGATACACCAGCCGTACCAACCGACCATGCTCAATTTGGGTCAGATCAGGATTTCGCGTTTTCTACGGATTCATATCATTCTTCATAGGTGTTGCACTTCCATTCCTATCAAGTCTTGCTGGCCTACTGGGAGGACTAACCTTGCCAGTAACATTTGCGTATCCTTGCTTCATGTGGGTTCTGATTAAAAAACCCATCAAATACAGCTTTAATTGGTATTTCAACTGGATCCTGGGTTGGTTAGGCATAGCATTTAGCTTGGCATTTTCCATAGGAGGGATATGGAGTATGGTGAACAGTGGACTAAAGTTAAAATTCTTCAAGCCACCGAATTAACGATTCCTTAGCAAATCTTTACAATTCTATGGATTATATATTGTATGCTGAATTGTAGTTTTTCAGAACTCAACACTCCCTGAATCCATATCTTCGCGGGGGGTTGTCGCAGTTCATAATGCTATTTGGTTGGTGCTTTGTAATGGAGATTTGTAGAGTTAATCATCAGCTTATACAGCTGCAATTTTGTTCTTTTTCTTTATGCATAAGCAAAGAACTATATATTTTCTGTGGGGGATTGACGAGTGTGGTATGAAAATGACAATTTGGGTCAAAAAGTAAAGATTCAGTTTAGTTTAATCCATAAAAAAATTGACAAGTGATAGAATCCGATATGTGTACTTAGAGATTAAGTTATCCCAAAATTGATAATTAAGGCGTGATGGATACAGTACGAGTGTTGTTCAGGTCTTCAAATAATTACTTGCTACTTTTGCTTTAAAATGAAGTATGAGCCATGAGGCCACCAAAACAATCATTTCTGTTGCTTCTTCTCATTGGTCAAATTTTAACGGTATACCATCAAACTTGATTCATAATAATAATAATGTTCAGGACTTTTCATTTCTCCTTTTACGTTTACAGTAACACAAATAATAATAATATTATTTGATAAGATTACACATTATAATTTGTCTGTTTTACCCTTATTCAGTTCCCATTTCTATCCAATATAGATATGGACACAAATGACTTTCACACCGTTTAATAAAATTAGTTATTGTCTAATTTTTTCCCCGATTTCTGTACAACTTTCTACTTTCATAGTTTATCTAATTAAATTTGTTTATTATATCCTTAATTATGTTTACTACTCCATTCAAAACTACCAATTAATAGAAAATATTACTTCATTCAAAAAATAAAATTTATGTTAAATTTGTTGCTTTCAAAAAAAAAAAAAATACAACACATGATATTATAAAAGAATATTTTAAACTAAGCCTGTTCTTTTCAAAAAAAAAACCTGTTAATTAGCGAGTGAAAAAATAAACATGGCATTTGAAGTATTATTTTATTTAACATTTTTATTATTTTTAATGCGTTATTATTTTATTTTCGCAGCATCCATAACAGGCTCGCCATTTTTTGTGGCATTTACTGCTTTTCGTGAAAAATAAAGAACTATAGTATGATCAGTTGATTAATATAATAATCAGTCCACTAATAAAATGAGCAACAGCACGATAATAAATTTAGATTTATAAAAGTAAAAAAATGTGGCATTGGTAATTTCTTGAAATTTATTAAAAATATAAATAATGTTACATTTTCAGTTAAACAGTGAAATAATAGATTGAAGTTATAAAGTCTAAACCAACTGCTTAACGGAGGAAGGTGGTGGGCTGTGTATGGGTTTCACTTCATAGACAGAAAAGCCCATTCAACATCAGACTACAGAGAAGAGAAAAAAACAGAACAAAAAACGAAAAAAACGCGAAAAATGAAATTTGTATTCTAGTTGGGTGTTAGAAAAATGGATTCACGACCAAAAACATCCCAACCTCAAAGCTGACTTATCAGATTATCTCAGTTGACGTGTCCGCTTCACACATCCTTCCAGACTCCAAATTTTAATTAAAAAAATAACAATAATAATAATAATAATATTTAAAAGTAATAACTCCCATGTGAACTATCTTCTTCTTGTTTCATAGATGTGTTCAAAGAAAAAGAAAAAAAAAAAAATTTTACAGAGCCATTACAGCAGCAAAAACCCTAATGAAAAAGCACTAATCTATCCGATGATGATGATATTCTTCTGTTACTATATTATATCCTATCTATATCAACCAAAAAAGAAAACGACAACAGAAAGAAGCTGATATTAGAACCTGCAATTAAAGCTAAAAACGACATAGCTCCAAAATAACAGAAAAAGCCTTCTTCATCCGACTCTCTTCCCTCGAAAGCAGGGAAAACACAATATGCTACTTCAGATTCTCTTTCCTTCAGAGGAAATTGCTAGACTTGGCCAACAGTAGTATTCTTCATCCACAAACCCATCTCCTTCATTTGCTTGCCACGTGTTACACCTACCAACTTCCGTACCACCGCCATTACCACCACTTACAAACCCCATTCCAGGATAAGTCCAACCACCACCTCCGAAACCCACTTCACATAACCCGTATCCAAGACCCGCTCCATACCCGACCATCCCCATGTATCCTCCTGGCGGTCCTTGCTGCGCGTTCAGCAACGAGATGAAGTTTCCATTTTTGGTTCCAGTTGTGACTGATTGGAGGCTCTCGTTCAGATTCAGGTTCTCCGTTTTATCACTTCTTAAAACGGATAAGGCAGAATCAGGGACAGTCGTAAGAGGTAAAGCTTCAGGGTCATGGGTTGCAGTAGAAGCTGAAGTAATAGTAGAAGAGGAATTATTATTAGATGAGGTACAAGTTGAAGAACGTGACCTTTTGGAATTTTTACGAGTACCGCCGCCAACAGGAACGTTACGGAGAGTTCCGCCGTGAGTCCAGTAACGGCGACAACCCTTACAGAAATGACGAGGCTGTGAGAGGTTATAATTGTTGTAGTAACAAAACTTGGTGTTGGTGGAAGCGCACCTAGGGCAAGGAAGCGGTTCAGCCAACTTAGGGGGCTGCAATTGAGGTCGGGCTGGCCGCCTATCGCCGGATTCCGATGGCATTTTCTTGAAAGAGACAAAAAATAATGCTGTTTTGGGAAGAAGTGAAGAAGGGAGGGCTTTGGTTTTGGGTTTGGGTTAAACGTGTGAAAGAAAGAGTTTAAAAAGGAAGGAGGGAGGAAAGGTTCACAGGCGGTGGAGTGTGCCCTTGTCAATGCTTATACGACGATCGACGCGTGGCTTGGATTTACTTGAAGGAAAAGCCTTACTTCTGCAAATAAGAGGGATGATTCAGTGTTTGTGTTTCTAAAATAGTTACATGTTTCTGTTTCTAAGTGGACAACCTTTGCAGCGTGTTCTTTCTCTTTTGATTTCATATGATTATTATTATTTTTTATTATCATAAATATAATAATGACGACAAGGTTCAATTGCTTTTCCACTAACTAGCTCTAATCCCACTAAATACGCTTATGATGCTATTAGTATGCTGTTGTTGTTAATTAAACTAGTACTAGTACAATTAGTTATAATTTATAGTTTAAGTGGTGCTTCCAGCAGAGTGCTATGATAATTAATTTGAATATTATTAGGCGACAACAATCAATGATAATGAAGAAAAGGACACGAGTCAAAATAATGACTGGTCTGAGTATTATAATTTGGACGCACTGTTGTTTGTTTGCATTTTTGGTTACGTCTTCCAGATTTTACATTATCATCAATTAATAAATAGATCATTTTAGTTTGAAGCCAGATGGTATGGCAATGTAAATACACAGAAAGTAAGAGAAGCATATGAGTGAGTTTATATCTTAATTAATAAAAAAATTATCCTGTTAACCATGCACATATAGTCAAATAATGAATCCTGACAGGGTACAGTACGCTTGTGCAAATGCAAGGAAGCGACTAGAAAAAAAGATTGGGTTGAGGAAGAGTACCAGAGAAGGTGAAATCTGATAATAAAATAATATTTTTGAAAATTTAAAAATAAAAAAATAGAGAGATAATGAATGTCGGGCAGCGTGGGAAGCAATAATTGGGGTAGCTTCGGTTTCGGCTGCCAACAATATTCCGATTCTCGTCCTTCCTTCCGTCTGTTTGTGGTTTTGGGGCACCGTGTTCTGAGTCTGAGGGTGGCAGTCGGGGCAGGGCTGACTGACTCTTCAGTCTACATTGGAGAGGGTGAAAGGAAGGATTCGGTGTTCAATAAACAGGGATTCATTTTTGGATTATAAATATTAACTTAATTATTTGGATTTGCTATTTCAAGAGGCCAGTTTGGTCTCTGCTGTACTTTTGTTTTCCGCAACACGTTCAGATTTCAGACTGCTAAATTATTTTCAACAAAATGCCGCTGTACTGTTACCAGCGGCAGTGACTCTCTCAATATAAATATAAAATATTGAATGTATAGTATATGGTATATGGTAACAGCAGGTTGGTACCGCTATTTTAAATACTCCAAAACCATCCATATATCCGAACCATACAAAATTTAAATTCAAGACCATGAATTGATGGTTTCAGTTTTTTTACTTTATATTTTGCTTCGTTTGTAATGGTTGGTTGATAAAAAATTCAAACCAGGTTGCATCGCTGGTTTCCAATCTAACCGGAGCCACCAATTCATGAATCGTCCGGTACATGCCAATTTCACTGTGAGTGGCTAGTTCAATGAATTGAAACCAACAAATGTTGGCAAAATCATGGTTGGATCTATTATCTATGGGCCACAATTGACCTTAGCCCATGTAAAGTCCGTGTAATCTAACATAACATAACTTTAGTATATTTATCCAATAAACTCAGAACACAATCAATCATTTTAGAGAACTTATAAATCTTATATGACGACTCAAAACAAAAGACCTCATTTTAAAATTATTTCTAAAGAGCTATTACTTCTACAAACACAAGAGAAGGCGCAGAGTCCCAATACAAGAGGATATGATAAAAGCCTAAACTTACATACTAGTTCTTGGTTTCATCGTGACATGCAAAGGTTGAAGCTTGCGAGTAGTCAGTCCGACAATGTCCACATTTTCTTCCTCTCCATCTTTCAATCTCCATTCAAATTCTTGCACCAGTCTGCCAACAGTTGCACAACCTATCAACGATGCCTGCAGAGCGCCTGCGCAAGCTCTCTTTCCAGCTCCGAACGCCATAGTCTTGTGCAAGTCCATAAGATCATATTTTCCATTCAGAAATCTCTCTGGCCCCCATTCTTCAGGATTTTGCCAATGGTTTTTGTCCATATTACATCCATAAATATTAATAGCAATCTACGTTGGTCAAATTTTGAGATTAGATTTCGCTACTCAATATCAATACTTTTATTGAAAAATGAAATTTTGCTAACCTCACTTCCAGCAGGAATGTAGTAACCCCCAATTTCTGTATCTTCATGCACATATCGCAATGGTACAACAGGGGCCGGACTGTATTTCCTGATAGTTTCATGGAAAACAGCATTCAAGAATGGTAATTGATTAAAGTGCTCCTCTCTAACCTTTTCAGAACCGCATACATTTCGGATTTCTTGAAACAGCCGATCCTGTCATATAAAGCAGGAGTAAATATATGGTTCTACAAACAATTATTTCCACATTTCAGAAGAAATGTATATAGAACTGAAACAACCTGGTATTTTGGGTTCTTTGCGAGTTCATACATTGCCCATTCTGTGGCGACCATAACTGTATCTGATGCCTCAATGATCAACTCCCACACCAGCATGCTGATTTGCTGATCCGTAAGTGTGCCTTCCGATAACAAGTAGTTGAGGAAACAATTTATTTCCTGTAGCAAATTTAAATCAAATTACAAAACCATGAAATAGTTTCAGGAAAAAGAATAAGTTTTCACTTCAAGCTCAAGGCAAAGAAAGACCACCTCCCCTGAAGGCATTCGCTTCTTTTGCTCCTTAATAAGAGCATTCATCACCGCAGTCCTGCGCATATGCATTTTCTCGATTTTCTTTTCCCACCTCCTATTAGGAATCCATCTCAAATACGGGAAAAAATCCCTCCAATCGACATCAATTGCACCCTCCATAGGATCAAGCACTAAAACATGAAAAATCTCATCTCTTGACAAAGTGGTTCCAAGATCATCGACATAAATAGATTGCACATCATTTCCAAATGCCTGCAAATTTCACCACATTTTTTCAATCCTATCCACCCAATTTTTTGTACAATAAAAGGCAGCTTACTCATCATAGTAGAACTCACTTCTTTGAGTGATACCCCAAACAGTTCAGACTCAAACACTTGTCTGAAATCTACTGCTTCATCAGGATAGTCCTTTGAATGAGCAAGAAACCGGCTGGAAACATTTTCAACCATGGCATCCCTATGGCGCCGGTGTCGCCTCTGCGAGTCAAATGGAAAACAAATTTAAGCAAATCAATTTGGGCATGAAACCATTTTCAAAATATAAAAAAACAGAGGAAAATAAATAAATAGTCTTAGCAGCCAACCTGAGCATTTGGTCCCAAAACATTTGTAAGAATACAACGTTTTACGTTCTTGTGAAAATCATCATAATCACTTGTAGCAACCATACATTTATTCTGGGTAAGCACAGTCAAGGCTTTTGATAGTTTCCTTGTTGAGATGGATGCATATCTAGTCACCATGGCCTGAAATTATCAAGAAAACATATATCTTCAATAAATTTGTTGTTTTATTTTACAATAATAAAATAAAATTTCACATAGAACGAAAACAGAAATGGAGCGAGGTATTGATTCCCTTACCAAGCCCATAAATATTCTTTCATAGTGTGAACTAGTTTCACTGCGGACGAACTAATTAATAAAATAATAAACTTTCTTCTAAAAATTAAATTAAATAGTAGAACCATAGGTCAGATTTTCATGCATAATTCAAATATATACTTCTAAAAGAAATCCGTGAACTAGTATTTTGATACCAGAAATTAAATTTCAGAGAATATTTCGTCATCAAAGAACTAATATTAGGAACATAAAGTACAAAATTCCAAAAAACCAGCATGATCCGTATCAGATACTGAAACCAAAATCAGAACGGTAGCACGATAAATTAAACTAAGAAGCAAACAACAAAAAAGTCACGTTAAAGCCAGCTAAACAAGCGACGTTACTGTAAATTTCGTAATTATCCAAAAGCAGAACAATATTTTATTCCTTAATTACATTAGTCGTTTTCTCATATTTGAAATTGACCGGTCACAAGATAGAGAGTAAAGTTTGAAGCTTTGAAGTTTCGATTGGTGAAAACTAAAAAGCCCCACAAAGCAAAAAGGCAAAAATCAAACCTCTTTAGCAAGCTCAGTTGAATTAACAACAACAACAGTAGAAGAACCAGTTTTAATCGAATAAATAGGACCATAAGTTTCAGCCCATCTAGCAAAAGTTTTATGGGGTTTCTTCTCCTTCATTTGCAGCAGATTCCCTATCACTGGCAATCCTGGAACCTCTGTATCAATTCAAGTTCATCATCGAATCCGATTCATTGAAAAAAAAAAAGTCAATCAAATCAAACAGACGATAATTAATAATAATAATAAAAGAGTACCAGGTACAGAAGGAAGCCCTGCATTTCTTTTCCTTTGATCATACATCATTTTTTTAATAAAGAACATGGAGAAGAACAAACCGCCAACCGCCGCAGGAGTTGCATACGGCACTGCTTGAAGACTCGGGAGGACTGTGGACACGACATCCATTGTTTTGGCTGATTACAAAGGTTAGGAAGGCGTTGGTTTCTATGTTTTAAGGAGTAAAATTTGCTTTAGAAAGGTCACTATATAAAAGAGAAGCTGAGCTAGTGATGATGTAAGTAACAGAAGATAAAGCAAATTGACAAAAAAACTTCTATAGTAATAAGATATTTGACCAAAAAACTTAGCTGTAATTTAACAAAAAATAAATACAGTAAACTAACTTATCCTACACCAAATATATAATTAAACGATTCATCAATACATGCGTTTTAAACGATTCATTGTAATTATACTATTTTTATCTCAAACTAATATTATTATTGATCTCTTAACACATAAAAAGAGAAACACATTCTTCGCCTTGTAAATGCAAAAAAATATAGTACACAGTACTATGTTAAGAGATTTTTTTATTTTTTATTTATCAAAGCTATGTTAGAGAATTCGATTTTAATGTAAAATTATATAAATAGTTAAAAAATTCTGTCGTATTACAAGCTTGGCTGAAACTAAGAATATACCCAGTGATTTTGTTGGAATAAAAAATATCATTAAATTAGATTATTTTTTAATTTACTTGGAAAGGGATGTTAATCTTGAAGGTTTGATTCCTGTTTTGGATTTTGTTATGGCCCAGATAATGCTTACTTGGCGTTTAGTAGAATCATGTCTGGCTCTGTGTTAGTATATTCCCACTTTATTATTTTATTATTATAATTATTTATTGTAGAGTTATTTTTACTTACCTTTTTAATTTTTTTTTCAACGGAAGATTTTATTTCTTTTTTTGAAATATTTGTAGTGATTGCATTACTGCATAAAACATATTGATATTCTATAATTTAAAAGGGTGGGGAAAATTACTATTTTATACTTATAATTTTATAAATTATATACTTGTATCTTTATTTTTTAAAATTCTTAGAATATTTCATTATTTTATTTTTTAAAGTATATCTTTTGCTTATTTATTAATATATTGTATTTTTTATTGACATAAAAATAATAAAAATGGTAATAATAATTTTATTCTAATTAATTCTTCTAAAAATTAACTAAATTTATATGAAAAAATATATTTAATTTTTTTAAAGGAATTTTTTTTTCAAGTTGGTAGCAATATTGATAACTTTTTTTTTTGAAAATAAAAAATTATTCCCAAAGAATTATAAAAATTGATATTTAATCCATTTTTTTTAAATGCATGCATGACAAATAAAATGTAATATTGAATTTAAATCCGAAAATTATCTGGTTAGATGCAGAATATAACCAAACTTATGGTTTGATTTTCCAACTTGTGAAAATAATGTATTTTGGTCCAAAATATTAGCCCACGCGTTGCAGCATATTAATATCGTTTAGTATTGAATTGTAATATATATATATATATATAGTTGTCTTTACATATAAAAAGTTACAGTTGCATTAGATTTTATATTGTAATTACAGAAAGATTTGTGATATTAATATGTACATCCTGGAAGAGAATGTTTTCTGATTTCTAATTTGTTAAAGAAAATAAAATAATGTATATAAAGCAAAATGTAATGTGAAAAAACAAAAAAAATTTATGCATTAGTGTTGGAGTTGAACGGATTTGAAATTTTTATGAATTTATTAAATAGCTAAAAAAATTTATCATAATAATTACCTTATTTTGAGTTGATTATGAAGTTTTTAGCTGAAATCTGGATTGTAATATTGGTTTTGGAAATAGAAATAGAAGCAAAAACAATGAGCTTTTATAGTAATTAACATATTTGTTGCATTTCCAATACAACAGTGAGCGCTTAATTGTATGCAATCCTTATATACACTTAATAAATGGTGATTTTAAGGCAGAATTTTAACATGCATGTTTAATAAATTAAAACTAGAGCTAACATTTTCTTTTATTCCAAAAGCAATTAATATTTTAAGAAATGCTATTTCTTACTAAACATTAAAACCAACCATAAGCTATCAATTTTAAATGTATAAAGCACAACTTCTAAAATGATATTAAGGATAAAAATGTGAACATGCTTTTAAAACCAACATTAAACAGAAAAGAGAAAGGACAAACATAACCAAGGTAGAAACTTATTTTTTTCTGACTAAGGCCGCGAAAGAGGAGCAAAACACTCCAATATCATATTTAGAAGTCACATATTTTATGTACACTTAAAAAACCAACACCTTTTTTTTTTAAATAAACAAAATAATATATATTTTTAGGATAATTCAATTATGCACTTAGTAATAAATATAATAAAAAAAATAGAATTTTACTACCACCAATATTCATTTCTAAAAAAAATTGAAAATTCATAAAAAAAAGAATTTTACTACCACCAATATTCATTCCTAAATAAAATTTGAAAATTCATATCCTAAACTGAAACTACATTCAAAAAAAAAAAATAAAACAAAATATCTACAACAACCAATACAAATTATATGTATCAATATATATGATTTTTATTATAGTTTATATTGCAGTATATATATCAATATATATAATTTATATATACTAACATATATGATCTGTATGCAATATATATAATTAATATATACTGATATATATTATATATATATATATATCAGTATATATTAATTATATATACTGGAAATATTGATCATATATATTAGTTTTATATATGAATCACATATACCAGTATATATACTGTCATATATACCGCATTAAATACAAGCAGTGAATATAAATCATATATATTAGTATAGATGATTCATATATTCTGCTATAAAAACTTATATATATGATTTATAAACTTTTGAAAATGTTTCACAAACTCATTAGAAATTGATAACTAAAAACTTAATAGGTTTTGAGTTTTTGTAAACCTATTGTAAATAAAGGCTACAACATATGGATTGCACAATAGATGTCTATATTTCTCCAAGAAGTGAACTTTTTATAATTATTTTAAAATATTTACCTTTTTCTATTACCAAATTTTAATATATTTACCTTATAAGTTAGAATACATTTTTACTAATAAAATAATAGTTTTAATGAATTTATTAAAATATTTTTGAAACAACTCGAAATCCCAAATGTACTTTATATTTTTATCCACTTGTTTGGGTTTCTTTTCAAAGGCCCAACTAGGCCATCTTAGTGGGGTTTTTTAATCTAGTTAATTTTGTTTATTGCACTTTTTTTTTTAAACCACGTAATACTATTTTACTATATAATATATTTCAGATTATATTATTCACCGTTAATAATCCTTTATAAAGACATTCATTGATTTTCATGTGGTTACAACCATAAATATACGTAAAATACCTATAAATAGAATTCAGATAAAATTAATCAAAGACATTTGGGTATATATTTGTCTAAAAACTCAGATAATAATTTTTTCTAATCCTTTTGATTATGATGAAGATCAAATGAATCATGTCAGATTTAAAACTAAATAATACATTAATGGTAAACAATTCACAAACACAAATTGCTATTATTAAAAGGATTATATAGTACAACTACTTCGGTTTAGTATTTTTATTTAAGGAAAATTATGAAATTTTATTAATTTTCAGACAAAATTAATTCAAAAATACAATGTATAGAAATATTCTTTCAAATCATACGATTTGTCTTAATGACACTAGCACCAATTAAGGAATGTGACCTACGAACAAAAATAGAATTGACATTTCTAGTGAGAAAGATTTATAATTACTAACAAGTAAATCGAAAGCAGAGACATCTCTATAATTAAGATCAGTATTAGCACTAACACAAAACTGAGCATCTGACTCTATAATCACTTCTCGAATTGCTTGCTTGCTTGATCCAAGCAAGCACTTCTCGAATTGCTATCACTTCCACATAACGAGGTTCAAAATTTCCAAGCGTAAAACATTGTAGAGCACCAAAAAATTTACCAACACTATCGCTAACAATACAATCCACACCAACATAACCACTATGAAAACATGCACCATCAACATTAACTTTCAACTTACCCGTCAACGGTCTTGACCAAGAAATTCTAGCAGTAGCAGGCTGCTTAATCTGCGCCTCATCCCCATCCCGCCACACCACCTGCAAAACAACCGGAGCTCTACCTTTCAAACTGCACCATTACGTACTTCCTAAATTGACCACAGCACCATAATCAATTGTTGGGCTAAGCAACATTCAACATAAAACCAAACCATTCTAAAAAAAAAAAAAAGAAAAATTAGCTGGACAATACCTAATAGAAGAATTAAGCCAACAATCCCTTGCAAAACTGCATTGAACAAATAAAAGCAAAAGAGATTCATCCTCATTATGACAAAAATAGCACGAATTAAACACGGGGATGTTTCCATGCTGTAAAGCACGCATCGTCAGCAAACGCCAAGTAAAATTCAAACATTTGGGTGGAACCCGTAAACTCCAAAACTTGCGCCAAAATTCACACCCACCTAAATGATTATCAACCTCCGGGAGCAACGTTAATTGCCATAGGAACTCTTAACTGACTACTGATCCTTTTTATCATAACACCAAAACCAACTATCAACCTGTTAACGACAATTGGAAGGAATCAAAAGTGTAACTGTAAAAAATTCTGAGTAATCAAAATCTAGCAAAAGGGAAGAGAATGTTGAAATTATTTATAATCAGTGAAGCTCTCCCTTCGGGATTTAAAGAAAAAATCAATGGACCTCAACCAGCAATATCTATCTCACAATCTTACAGCAATGAAGAAAAGAGTTGAAAAGGAAAAGACAATCCGCCATGGAACACACTTCCTTTATTTTATAATCAACCCCTAATGCCTTTTTAGTAGGCCCCAAGCCTCTCCCCTCTTTGATATTGATGCAATTTTATTATTACTATATACAAAAAGAAAAGGAAACAAGTTTGATTGCAAATTTGACATTCTACTAACAAAACCCATTTATCACTTCTTCAATAGCACATTAAAGATTAGGGATGAAATTCACTTATTACTCACAACAACATGCTATTCTGTTTCGATCGAAAGAGCTTATCGGATGCTAATGGTGTCAAGTTTCTTGAACGAAATCTCATACATTATAGTTGTGACGAGTACGTGCTCTTTGTGATGTATGGATCTTTGCTAGAAAACCCATGGGAAAATGACTTAAAGTTAAACAACCAATCCAAATATTTAGGCCAATGGTCAATTGGTTGGTTTGAAAGAAAAGAAAATGATGCAAGGTGTTTCTATGTTCACCGCATCAATGTTATCTTTTTTTCCCCCTCAATTACAATATTAGGGATTGTTTATATACTAGTCCCAAGCAGTGTTACAAGATGATGAAAATTTTAATTAGGGCTTTGATATGGGTTAAATATAATTAATATGAATCTAACCAGGTCCAAATATGATATTAATATATTTGAAGTCATTGCTGTGATGAATGGATAGATAGGACAAGTAAAGTGGTTGACTCTTTCTGGCACACCCAACGATATATGTTTACGAGCTGACATTATAAAAATTTAATATTAGTACTAATAGTTATAAGGGATAATGATTGATTTGGTGTCTGAACTTTCAGACTTTTTTGTTTTGGTGTCTCAACTTTAAAATGTATAACTTTTGAAAATATCATCTTTTTGTCTCAACTTGAGGTGGCAGCCGGAATCCGGTTACCTCTGCCACCTAGGCATACACGTTGAATGACCTGCTGACGTCGTCAAATTGAAGGATTAAAAATATATTTTTTGTTTTATAAAATATAAAAACTCTCCTATTTTCGTTCACTCTCTCTCACACTTTTCTTCTTCGTCACCGGCAAATTCACTTGTTATCTGAAAAGAGAAATCCTCTGCCGGTAATTTACAAAAACTCGACGGGCAAAAAAAATAAGAGGAGAAGAATCTCTCTTTCTCTTTCTCCCCCATCTTGGCTCTAACTGCTAGTAGTTAGATTAATTAGATCCTAAAAATTGAAATTAAGAAAAATTAAGAAAATATTGGTTAATTAACTCTTAATATTCGAATTGAAAGTGAACAACTGAATGACACAGTAAAGTTTTTATGATTGCTACAAAATTAAAACGTTTATTGTTTTTGTACTCTCTCCTGCTAACCAGGTTTTTTCATTTAATAGACATGACTATAAACATCATGTTTCCTATTCTTGTTTTTAATAAAACATCTTTAATTATAAAAAAAAAAAAGCAGAATTTTGCCAAATCATTCGATTGCAAACAACCCATTCATTTCTCAAAAACAACTCAATCCATATATTGAAAATGAAGCATCATAATCAATTATCAAAGCTAAACTTAACATATCTTCAAAATTAATAACAGAACAAAACCCCATCAATTGATTTGCTATTCAAATGGTGTGGTCGTTCTATGGTTTATCCAAAAATGAAGAAGGTGGACTGGTGAAGTGAATGAATAGCGATTTGAGGTACACACCGGAGACGAGCAACGATTTGCTATTTCAGGCACTGCAACATTTTTTTTTTGCTTCAAGCCTTTTGAATCGCAGAACCATCAGTTTCAATATTTCCTCTCCATGAATATTGAAATTCACCAAAAACCTCAGAGAACTCAAAGATCCAGTAGAAAATCCATGATCTGACCCGACTCAATCTTGTACCTCCGGCACGAATCGAAGTAAACAAAGACATCAACAGTCTTTAGTTCTCGTTCGACTTGTTTTTCTTTTTCGTCTTTTATATTCTTTTTTTTTAAACAACAATTTTTCAGTAACAAAATTATTTTCTTATCCATCCTAGTCAGCAGCATCTCAGAAACAGCCTATGTGGACATCTAGGTGGCAGAGTTCACCGGATTCATATCAAGTTGAGACATTCAACTTATACATTTTTCAAAAGTTCATAAACTCATTTGTACATTTTAAAAGTTCAGACATCAAAATAAAAAGTGTGTAAATGTTCAGACACCAAATATATCATTATCCTTAGTTATAATATATTGCATGTTGAATAGGCCTAGTCAAACTCCCTTTGAATTTAATATAATAATATTTACATCAAGTTATTTCTCCAAAAGGTGTTTTCTTGGCATTTTTCAGTCAAATTATATGCTCGCTATGACGTTTGACAAATGGAAATTTATATATTTTTTTAAAAAAAATCTCTCAAATAATTAACATTAATTATAATGTAAATTACAGGGTGAAATAATATTGTTCTCTAAAATTAATGCTAATTAGATTAGAGGGTTTTGCCTGATATGGAATGGGGCTTAGGGAGGTGATAGTCGGAGTCAACGCAACGGCCATGATTGACTACCACCATATGAATTTACAAGCTCCGTTTTGAACTTTTCATCCATGTCCTTGGCATGGAATCCTATGACAAAACTATTCCAACTGAAAAGTCAATTTTACCCTTATTTATTTTCTTATATTTACAATTTGCACATATTCTTTTTAGGAAGCATATAGATATTTACATATTATCTACTTTTTTTTTTTTACAACTAAATATATTTTCACATGAAGCAGATTCAATATTAATAGAATGCAATTTCTACTAATCTATTACTTATATTAAATCCGTTTTTATCATAAGCAGATTTGTTATTTGAAATTTTAAAAAACTCCATCCTCCTAAATATTTTTAAATTGCTACTAATTTTATCAATTATTTTGTTTTTACCATAAATTCCAAATCACACTAATAATTTATCTCCATTCAACAATGACCAAACATCTTTTGATTTCTCCAATAAAATTGAAGAGGGACGTAGAGAAAGAATGGAATTGCTCAATTTTGAAGTCAATGAATAGATAAGACAAGTGAAGTGGTTGACTCTTTCTCTATATAATAATAATACCACTACAAGTCTTTATAATCTATTAATTAATTTTAATCAGATTCCTTGAGATTCGAAGCAGTGTGTTTTGTGTAAATAATGTAATTAGGTAAATAAATTGATATTAGCATCAATAAATCTAGAAGAAGGCGATAAAGGAAGGAATCTAATTTGGGAAGTCACAATTATAATTATTATAATGCATGTAGTAATTTGTGTAAAAGCCAAACAAACTCTAAGGAAGAGTTATTTATGCCGCCAGTAAAATCTAGATTTTTCCTTTTCATTCCAGCATTTCTAAAGTTACTGTGCATTGCAATTGATATGTTATTTATAATAAAAGGTGTTAACAATTAGGTGGCGGAATGTTTATTTGTAAAGATTAATATCAAAATTTTTTTCTCCGATATAACTTTTTTTTTTTTTCTATTTCATGTACACAATTTTATTTTAACAAAATGTAAACATTGTTTAAGATACTCAAAAGAAAATTCTCCTAAAAAATGTCTATTAACATGTCAGATTAACGGTTAAATAGATGTTTGTATTAAAGAAAACTTTTTTAAAACTCTTTACATCTTTTTCTGCTGCATTAGAAATGGTCCTAATAGTTGCCTAATAAAAACTTACAAATGCGAGAGACAGGCATGATTAGAGTCAACACAAGGAAATAGCCATGATTGACTTCTACCATCAATATTTTTTTTTAAACACATTTTATCGTTTTTTTTTTTCTGTTAACAAATTTTCCTTAAATTATTTTTATTTTTTTATTCATATATTACTTATATAATTTAAATATATTTTTCCCAAAAAGACACCCATCCATCCTCATCATGGTTGGACAACAATTATAAGAAAAAAAATTTAAAAATATTTTTAATATGTAGATTTTTCAAAAAATATATTAAATAATTATAAAATGGTAAACAGATCACTTAAACTGAATAGAGTAATTAATAAAAAATTAATTATCAAGAACCTATAAATGACGAGGTGAGGCATAATATCTTCGAATTAACCTCTAAATAATTTTTCCCTACCCCTTTAATTTAAGAAAAAATAAAAAGAACCGTTCTTTAAAAATATTGACAACTCATTAAAAGCTTTTGACGCACGTGTCACTATCATAATGCATATTTCACAATTTAGATTTTTTTTTTCAAGTAATCAGCATGATTGTTAACATAATCTCTTTCACTAACTCGTTAGCTCATGCCTTAATTAAGAAAGGGTTATAATATAATTTTAGATTACAATTTTTTCTCATTCTCAAATATTAGTAAACTTAACTCAATTTATTAAAATTTCTCATTTTTACAATATGAAAAAAGAAGAGATATTGGATAAGAATTTCATAACCCTACAGAAATAACACAACTTATAAGGAAAAGTGGTTATATTCAGCATAAATTTTCAAAAATATTCACGTTATATTAATAGAACTTCCCCACTCCTATGAAAATATACATGATTTGTAAAAATGTGGCTATATTAAGTAAAAATTTTCACAACACACGTGGAAAAATGCACACCCTTTTGAAAAAGATAATAGATATTGGATAGAACTTTAACATTCTTGTGAAATATGCAGGACTTATAGAAAAAATGGTTATATTAAGTAGAATTATTCACAGTAGATGTGGAAATATACACGCCATCTGAAAAGAAAAGAGATACTGTCCAAATATTTTGCAACCTTATGGAAATAATATGATCTGCAGAAAAAATAGTTATATTAAGTAGAAATTTTCACATCTTAGAAAATATTATCGTCCTTTGTAAAAGAAAAGAGATATTGGATAGAAATTTCATGACCCGTTGTAATATAACTGATATGCGAATTGAGTAGAAATTTTCACAGCACGCCTTTTGGAAAAAAAAAATATTGGTGTATAAAATCCACATTAACGTGAAAATATACAAATCCTATGAAAAAAGTGGCTATATTAAGTAGAAATTTTCACAACACGTGAAAATATACACGCACTTTAAAAAAAAAATATTGAGCAGAAATTTCATAATCCAGTCAAATATACACAACCTTTAAAAAATTAGTTATATTAAGCAGAAATTTTCACAAATATCTATGAAAATATACATGTCCTTTAAAAAAGAGAAGAGATATTGGGTTGGAATATCACAATACTATACAATACTATGTAAATATGCACAATCTATGGAAAACGTGGGTATATTGAACAAGAATTTTCACAAATATTATTTGGAAAAAAAAATATTAGTTAGAAATTTCAGAATCCAGTGAAAATATCATAATTTTGTGGAAATGTGGCTATGTTAAGAAAAATTGAACCAGTAAATAATTAAGGGACTAATATCTTCTAATTAACTTGTAAATAAATTTTTTTACTTGCCATTTAACAAAAATAAAAAATGAAAAGAATTGTTCTTTAATATTGACAACTCATTGAAAGCCTTTTCATGTACGTGTCACTATCATAATGCATATTTCACAATTAAATTTTTTTACAAGTAATGAGTGATAGTACTAAACTTTATACCGGTTCTAACAAATAATCAAGAATTAAATAATGTAATAATTACTAGTATAATAACAGTTAGTAATTTACGAAATTATCCAGATGGGTAGGGCATGTCAATTCATTATAATTTTTTTTCCAAAAGAACTCGTACAATAGCTTAAGTCAAAGATGCCAGCGACTTTGGTTTTGAATCTTTTTGATTTAGAAGACAGAGTTGGCCAGTAGCTATCAAAAAGACATTCTGCAACTTTAGTGAACAGAGAAGACAAATAGATGGAAATCCAATTTTTTTTTTACTAAAATCTCACATCAAGGGGTAAAGTTGGAATTTGAAAAAAGGAGGTGTACTAACGACGGAGAACGAGAACAGTAATACCTGAAGCATTTAATGCAGAGATGTTTGTATTAACTGCCATAGTAAATGTGAAATTAATGGGTTCCGAAGCCTATTATTGCCTGCCTCTATAGCTTCGGATGAGAGAGCTACTAGTGTCAGCTTGAGAGAGAAAAACAAGGCAAATATTGAATTGAAGAAGAGCGGTTGGTGAGAGATTAGTGCTGCTATTCGAAGAGAAGTTGTTTGTTGGAGTTATATTTCTACGGCTCTTGTCTTTAATAAGTTTTTTTCTTAGATTCTGTATTTTTTTGTACTTACTAGAGACTGAGGAAGACGAAGATCCTGCTGGTAAATTGGATTTTGGTAAGGCGTTTTGGGTGATCCTTTCTTTTTCTTTTTCCTTGTTTATTTTAGTGTGTGATTCTGTTGTTCAAGATGAATTTGAATCTGGGTTTTGTATTTTTGGTGTGTTTAAGCTTTTGGATATGGGGGGATAAAATTTGATTGGAACCCGCAAAAATTGTGCCTTTAAAAGTATGCTAAAGCAACGGTTTCTCTAATCAGTCTAAAGGATTGATTCTGTTGAGATTTTTCTTTTCTTTTTTTATTTTTCCTTCTTCTTTAACTTTTCTTTTTTATGACCAATCTTCTTGTTCTCACAAAAGTTCTGTGTAGTCCTAACAAAAAGATTCTGTTTCTATTATTTTTGAATGTTTCCAGGTTTTAAAGTACTAAAGTTTGGAATGTCTCTCCGTTTCTGGTCTTGCCTGAGAATTCATATTTCAAAAATTTCATCTTTACTTTTCATTTAAACCTCCGCTTGTGTTCTTTGGCGCTGCAAGCGGTTTCTCTATAGAGAAGAGGAAGCATTCATGCATCTCTCAATATGGAAGCCAATAACACATTGTGCTTCTTTGATAATAGAAAAGAGGAGGAGAAGGAGAAATGGGTTGGATTCTGCTGGAGGCGGTGGTTTATCTACGCTTCGGCGATTGCAAGAGAACAGGCTTAGGGAGGCTCTTGAAGAAGCATCCGAAGATGGGTCTCTTGCAAAATCTCAAGACATCGATGAGTCATCTTCAAATCAAGACAGAACCATCATTGGACGTTCAAGATCTCTGGCTAGACTCCATGCCCAAAGGGAATTCTTGCGCGCAACAGCTTTGGCTGCAGAGAGAATTTTTTGTACTGAAGATTCGATTCCTAATCTTCATGATGCAGTTTCCAAGTTTCTTACTATGTATCCAAAGTTCCAATCCACAGAAAAGATTGATCAGTTGAGAGGTGATGAGTACGAGCATCTATCTGAATCCTCATCAAAGGTATGCCTTGATTACTGTGGCTTTGGGTTGTTTTCTTATCTTCAAACTCAGCAGTATTGGGAATCATCTGCTTTTACTTTGCATGAAATAACTGCAAATTTGAGTAATCATGCTTTGTATGGAGGTGCTGAAAAGGGAACTGTTGAGTATGATATTAAGAGTAGGATTATGGATTATTTAAACATCCCTGAAAATGAATATGGTCTTGTTTTTACTGTTAGTAGAGGGTCTGCATTTAAATTGCTTGCTGAGTCTTACCCATTTCAATCAAATAAGAAGTTGTTGACCTTGTTCGATCATGAGAGTCAGTCTGTGAATTGGTTGGCTCAATGTGCCAAGGAAAAAGGTGCTAAGACTTATAGTGCGTGGTTTAAGTGGCCTACATTGAAACTATGCTCTAGAGAGCTGAGGAAGCAGATTTCTAGTAAGAAGAAGGGGAAGAAAGATTCTGCAACCGGGCTTTTTGTGTTTCCAGTTCAGTCTAGAGTTACTGGAGCCAAGTATTCATACCAGTGGATGGCCCTTGCCCAGCAAAATAATTGGCATGTGTTGCTGGATGCTGGCTCATTGGGTCCCAAGGATATGGATTCACTTGGACTTTCCTTGTTCAGGCCGGAATTTATTATCTCGTCATTTTATAGAGTGTTTGGAAATGACCCAACTGGGTTTGGATGCCTTTTGATCAAGAAGTCAGTAATGTCAAGCCTGCAGAATGAGAATGGCCGTACTGGGTCAGGAATGGTGAGGATTCTCCCTGTTATGCCTCAGTATTTGGGAGATTCTGTGGATGGTCTTGATATTTTTGCTGGAATTGAAGATGATGCTATTGATGATAACGAAAATGCAGTGCCTGAAACACATGGCGGGCCGCAAATGCCTGCCTTTTCAGGTGTATTCACTTCTAACCAGGTCAGGGATGTGTTTGAGACTGAAATTGAACATGATAATAATAACTCAGACAGGGATGGGACAAGTACCATATTTGAAGAAGCTGAGAGCATCTCAGTTGGGGAGATTATGAAAAGTCCAGTTTTCAGTGAGGATGATTCATCGGATAATTCTTACTGGATTGATTTGGGTCAGAGTCCATTAGGGTCTGATCATTCTGGGCAATTCACTAAACAGAAAACAGGTTCACCTTTACCACCTACCTGGTTTTCCACCAAGAACCATAGCCGACCTTCAAAGCCCAAGTCAAGAACCCTGAAGAGCCCAATTTATGATGAAGATCCTGTTATGTCTTTTGATGCAGCTGTATTATCTGTTTCACAGGAGTTTGATCATGCCAAGGGAATCCCTGAAGAAGAACAGTTTGTTGAAGTAGAATGCAGTTTTAGCAATGGAGTTAATCATGCCAAGTCGAATCACACTGGAGAGATCCAAGAGGATATCAAAATCAGGGGAAGTCCATTGTTAACTGATTCTAAGTTGAGTTCTACAAATGGGTTCAGACCTGACAGCCATATTTCCAGCTTTAGACATCGGAACAATGGAGGTGTCTCAACCTCCGAAATTATCCAAGAAGTTAAAGAAAGTGCTATAAGTAGAGAATCAGAAGGTGACTTCAGGTTGTTGGGAAAGAGGGAAAGGAGTAGATTCTTTGGCTTGGAAGAGGGTGATCGAGTTGCTAGCATGAATCATAGGGTATCTTTCAGCGTGGAAGATAGTCGCAGAGAGCACTTAAGTCGTTTGGAGCATGGGGAAATTTCTCTGGCTACTCTTGGTGATGAAGAATCCATGAGTGATGGAGAGTATGGTGATGAACAAGAGTGGGATAGGATGGAGCCAGAGCTGATTTGCCGGTATCTGGATCATATAAATCTGTTAGGCCTCAACAAGACTACCCTCCGGCTTCGTTATCTCATCAATTGGCTAGTTACCTCTTTACTTCAGCTTCGGTTTCCTTCTTCAGATGGAGCTGGTGTGCCTCTTGTGCAGATATATGGCCCTAAAATCAAATACGAAAGAGGTGCAGCTGTGGCTTTCAATGTGAGAAGGTCCAGTGAAGGACAACTAATTCATCCAGAAGCTGTCCAGAAGTTGGCAGAGAGAAATGGAATTTCTCTAGGCATTGGCATCTTAAGCCACATAAAGGTAGTGGACAGCCCAAAACAGCATTGCGGAGGTTTTGATCTCGAAGACACAACATTGTACAAGCCAATAGCAAGTTCTCGGCAAGATGGGAAAAATGTGTTCTACCGTGTGGAGGTCGTTACTGCATCGCTTGGTTTTCTAACAAATTTTGAAGATGTTTATAAGATGTGGGCATTTGTTGCTCGGTTTCTTAATCCATCGTTCGCGGAAGATGACAAACTTTCAACAGTTCCAGAGGATTCAGAATCATAGTAGAATATGAAAGTATTATGTTTCATTTTGAAGGAACACGGACTCCTCCATGGCCTTTGTGCAATCTCGCACAAAGGAAGATACAATAATGATTAATGCTTAAAGTTGAAGTCATGGGACTTTTTATGCCGTGAGAGATGAGATGATGAAACAAACTACTGCAAAGGTATGGTTTTGTGAGGTCTAATCCTTTTGATTTGAGCAGCAGATTGAATTTGTTCATTCTTACTGTTTGTAATATTTATATGGCTGTGGTATTGAGTTTCATGTAGAGTTTGGTTTATAGAACATATATCAGTTCCATATAGATTTGAGAATTTCTTTGAAACTCTTTTCTCTCATCTATTTCCTGCTTCTCTAACCATGGCTATGTATTGGATGTGAAGCAGGCATATATACATATTGCTCGTATTTATTTGGACAGTTTAGCTATCAAAGAAAAACAAGTAGCAATATTGCTGACTAAATTTTGTCTGGATCATATTTGCCAAACACATTGTTTTTTTCTCTTTACATTTGATGACAATTTAGGCATTTTAAAATGAAAATGCTGTGGTCAAAGACATTGGTTTTGAAACATTGACTTGCTGACTATATTTATATGTATAAAATCAAGTAGACGAGGGAAGTTTGTTAACTGCAAATGTTATCGTTACATTAGAGAAGATGGTTTAACTAACATGTATGCCCAACGTTCTTGAGTACTAACAGCTGCGTTGTTGGATAGAGAAGATGGTTTAACTAATATGCATCAGTCCTGATGGTTTTTTCTTTCCTCTGTTTTATATGAGCTGTTTACAAGCTATGTACTCAAGGCTCGGCTTCTGAAATTAAATCAAAAATTAAATGAACTTATATGAGCTGTTTACAAGCTATGTACTCAAGGCTCGGCTTCTGAAATTAAATCAAAAATTAAATGAACTAAACTTTTAAGTTTGATAATGCTGGACTTGGTTCAGCTCATTTATCGCCCTATTTCAGATGCTTTCCATATGCAGTGATTAAAAAAAAAATGAAAGCGACAAGAAATTGCATCAATAAATTCAAATTTAAAGCATGTCAAGATTTATTCTAATGGTAACTGCATTGCTGATTTAAAATGTTAGACTTATATTATTAGAATTTATTATTTTTCTTACAAGTTTAAAGATAATATATTTATTAAACTAGTATAATAATTAAAATATGATATTTTTTTTTGATTAAAAATTATACAGAATTGAAACCGAAAAATTGAGAAGGCATAATTCGGAACCGGTCATTTGGTTCTGGAAAATGTTCGATTATTTAGTATCGGACTATCGGGTCCCCCGCAGCTAGAGCAATGCTCCACGTCTCCACCTACGCGCCCTTATCGTACGTGATCACGTTCCATTAAGAAGAGCCTAAACAGTAACAGTAATTGCCAAAACGCAGCGGTCAATTCGTCTCCACAGAACAGGGTGGTTTCCATTGGGGCGGTTAAAATTTGTTAAGTGGACAAAAAAGTGGACAAAATTCAAAAGGTGGACATATATAGGGTTTTTGCTAAAGAGTTATGCGAACTTCTAATGATTAATTAGAAGTTCGCTAAAGAGAAATGCGAACTTAAAGTTCGCATAGTAGTTATGCGAACTTTAAGCTGTATAAATTGCAGGAACAATTTCAGAATAGGCACATCAA
>CANUEY010462713.1:0-14422 GCA_948099555.1 Croton setiger | reverse complement strand
TATTAAAAACATATCCAAATCATTTACTTAATTATCATATCATATATCATATCAAATTATAATGCATTTTAATCAAAAATGCACAAAATATATGTAGTGACGTCAAAATGACCTAGGATTTAAATCGGGGGTGTCACACAATGTCTTTAGATTTTAATTCATTTTTTCATACCCGGAAAATTTGATAAGATTTGAAAACATCATATTCTAATTTTTTATCAATTTCTATTATTCTAGTTTTTTTCTGGGCTTGAATATTTTGTTCTATTCTAATCAATTATTTTCCTATAGTGTTTAATGAGCATTATAAAAATTATATTTTGCTAAAATTTTTCTATGCAGGTCTTTTTTTTTTTTATAGATTTGGATGGTGATAATTCTATTTCAGTTCTCATGTTTAAATTGGAGGGTGCTCAGAATGAATTATTCTATTTTTAATTTTCGACTCACTTATTTTATTCCTAATAGTTATTGGGCTAATAGTATTTGATTTTACCATTTCAAACCATTTAAAGAATTTTATATTAATTTTATTTTTTTTTAAAAACTCAAATATTCGTTTTTAACTTTTTCAAAACTATTTTCTTTAACCAATTTACTTAATTTCTCTAGATTTTTAATTTTTGTGATTTCATCATAAAATTGATCGTTATTAAACTTAAATTTCCTTTCATGTTTATTTAAATTTCTAATATTTTTTGTTATAGTAGATGCAGTTGATGAAAATGGTCGGGAAGGTGATGAAGTTTGTTCATTATATCGGTGCATTCTAGGGTTTGGGTCTAGAGGACCTAGTTCCTGGTTATAGGATGTGGAATATCAGAATTATAGTGAATTCCTTCCATTTTAAAAGTTTTAAAATTTTGGTTATTACTACATTCTGATATGTTAAATGTAAAGAACTTAGACATAACTAATGTTCTTAATATGAATTTAGGTTCTAATTTTTTATTCGAAGCATATATAACTAAAGGTAGTTTTCTATCTTTTGCAAATATTGAGAAAGCAGTTTTATAATAATTATTACCTAAAGGATAATTATATTTTAGAGAAATTTTATCATTTTCATATTACTCAATTTTACTTAAATTATATTAGATTGTATTACTTATTTAGGTTGTTCTTGGGTGGAACAAGAAAAAGGATTAATACTTTACTATCCGAAGAACTGTGCTTGGCGGTGGAAATTTATAGTTATCCTAATTGCTTTTCTATTTAAGCATTCTTAAATTAACTAATATGAATTTTCAAATATATAAGACAAACTTAAATCATTCAATATTTATGTTGGACTTTTAAAAAGAAAATATATACTAAATATAATAATCACAATGTTTTTTTAGAAAAATAAAAATCACAATATTATTCATAAAAAAATTATTATTATTGCAATTTATTTATTTATTTATCAGTGGTAATTTTCTAAAAGAATCAAACAAACAATAATAATTCGAATGAAATTATATTTTAATTAGGGTTTAATATTTTGTAAAATTGGCTTCATTGAGTTTTGTAAATTTGATTATGAGATTAAATGAAATTCAAATGTTAAATTCTTTTAGGGTTTGATGATTTGTACGAAATTAGATTTTATTTAGGGTTTAAAATTATGTATTTGATTGATGATTCTTCAATGATCATATATTTTGAAATTTCAATAAATTTATTCTAATAATGCTTAATACAATTAAAATTCAGAATTTCACTCTAATCTTGATTATAAAAAAAAAAAAAAAAGATTACTACTTTTATAATTTTTTAAAATTAGATAATAGTTAATATATTTATAAAATTCATAATATATTGACGAACATATCTCAAAAAATTTCGCTGTATAATTGTCATTTTGATGATGCTTAGATTGGACAAACTATAAAAAAGTTTTGTTTATGGTAGTCAAATTTTGTGGCTCCACCCTTAAAGAGAGAGAGCGTCGCGGCCCTCACCATTGGGCGTGGGAGCATGCACATAGCATAGAAATCTGGAAAAACAGCTCTCGCATCATTGTGACATGGTCGAAATTTGAATTTAGTTTGAAGAATTGGCCTTGTAGTTCTGTGTATATAAGTGCATGCAAAATTTCTCCCACATTAATTAAAGCTATTAGTTTCAAAAACTAAACGCTATTTATGATTTTTTTTTTTTTTACAGCCATAAGAAATTAATAGGGTTTGAAAGCCAAAAAAATCCACCGAATAATGTTTACATCTCTATATTTAATCTTGAAGGGAACTACTTCTGTTGCTGCGAACCTAAGATCGTTTGTCGACCATTGGTTCCTGTCACCGGATTCTGCAGCTTCCACTTCCAGGGTTTGAGCTTCAATGTCAAAACGGAGTTGGGTGAAATCAGCTCGACAAATAGGACAAGTAGGCTGAGAATGAAACCATTGATCAAAACAATATCGATGAAAAACATGGGAACATTTAGGTAATAATATACACAGTGCGCCATCTTCATATTCACTTAAACAAATGCTGCATTCTTTCTCTTCATTGTTTACTTTCATCCCCTCTGAATAATTGAATGTCTTCCCAGCTACGGAGGCACAAACAGAAACATCAAGTGTCTCAACACTAACTCCCGCTGCCACGACTGCAACTGCTGTGGCAGAAGTCCTACCGCCCACCATGGCAGCCGCTGGATAAGTCGCTGCCTGTATGTCTTGAAAGTTGTCTTTAACCCACCATTTTAAGCACCATCTCAACCATATCAAACTGAAGATGTAAAAGGAAAAGGCGATAAGAAAAATCAAATATGGTGGTGTGTCTGAAAAATCTCTCATGATGGGGAGTTGCGGCAAGAAACTGAGCTTACTTAGAAATATTGATAGCAGGTTGATATTTATGATCTTTCAATTAATTAAAGGCTTACTATAGTGTATTGATTTAATCCTTTTACGATAATGATTGGGATTTATTAATTAAATTGGTTTTAATGAGGATATTGAAGATTTGTACGATTTCCACACTGTGTGCAGATATTTTACACTGAGTGTTTTTTTCAATACGTGTTGTTTTTAATTACGAGCTGTGGGTAGAGAATGGAAAAGTCATTATTGGCTGTCTCTCTTCTATACGGTGAAGATTATAGGTAGTAGATCGGAGATTGATTAACAAACTACTAAAAATATAAAAAAATTGGTTTAAGTATGGGTCTAATTGAGATTTCACTCTTTTAACCTAACCGTAACTGTTGAGTATATATAATATTTTTAGAGTATTAATTATATCAGATTATGATTAAAGTGAGAAATTATTTTCTTCATTGGTTTACTATTCTTTTTGAAATAAAAACTGAAAAATTTTCATTAATGGGAAAAGAGCACAAATAGATAAAAATATTACAATCACGAAAATTTTCGGCAGAGATAATTGATGGTCATAAACCACAGTTCGGCGTTTTAATCTAGGGTTGAGCAAATCGGTTAACTGAACCAAAACCGAATTGAACCAGTCGGTTTTCAGTTAACCGAATGCACTAAATGAGTAACCGAAACCGAATTTTTTTCGGTTAATCGAAAACCGAAACCGAAATTTTCGGTTAACCGAAAATGAAACTAAATAACCGATTGGTTAACCGAATTTTTGAAAACTTGTTATGAAAGGATTGTGCAAATCAGTTAACCGAACCGAAACCGAAGCAGAAAGAAGAAAGAGATGAGGAAAAAAATGGATTTTCAAAACGACGTCGTTTTAGATATTGAAATTCGATTTTTCGGTTAACCAAAATAATCAAAAATTTCAGAAGTTCTAACCGAAAACCGAACCGATTTTTCAGTTAACTGAACCAAAAATTTCGGTTCTAACCGAAGTTTGCTCACCCCTATTTTAATCTGTCTTTCTACGAAACTCATCAACAAATCATAGAAGGGAATCATGAAAGTCTTTATGTTTCTCGTGTCTTATGACAACTAATATACTTGTATCTAAACCTTCTCTTATTAGAAGTTTTATGCTTACCTGTACTATTTCTATTTGTATAGAATTATTTTTTTAAATTGATTATGTCATAATTCTGGAAAAAAGAAATATCCCTATTGGTAGTGTTGTCGTCCAGTTTTCGGATTAGGGATTTTGGATTTTTACCAAAAACGGTGACAAAATTATTTTTGGTTTGCGATGCCGAAACTAGTCGGTCTTAAAAATGTTTTTAAGAGTTGCCACCCGACTTCAGGAAAACCAAATTTTAATTTTTCAAAAATGACTCCGTTTTTTTTTTTAAAAGGCACCGGCCAAATTTTCAGAGATTCGGGGTAAGGGGTTAGGTACGATGGTTACTTAAACCGTCGCCCGGTAAAACCGGTCTCTGGTTTGTTTTTCTTTCCAAAATTTAAGTTTGAATAAAAATTTGTTGCGTCATTAAACTAACGATGTTCCTAATTGACGATTTATGGTCATTTGCGAAAAGTTAAATCAAACATTCAAGAACGGTAAAAATAAAGCAAAAATTAAAGTGTGGAAAATAAACAAACATACCTAAACCTAATTATTCTTTCTCCGATTCGGAGAAAATAATTACAATTAAGACCTAATCAAATTACATTCTACCCAAATATACCTAAATTAAACCCAAATATCCCAAAATAAGTAAATCTAAACAGTTATGGAAAATTACAAAATGGTCCTCAAACTTTAGAAAAATTACATTTTAATCCCTAAAAATTGGAAAATTATTAAAACAGTCCCTAAACATGCATTTTGTCTAAGCAATCCAAGAAAAATATAAAACATGCAAAATAATTAAATTAAAGTCACGACATGTAAAATTTCAGTTCAGTCCCTCAACTTTTATAAAATTACCAATCTGCCCCTCTGCCATTTTTAATTTCAGAATTGACATTTCCATATTATAACATGTAGATTATCATCAAACAAATAGTAACAAGGTAATATTCCCATTTAAGCTTCCAAAATCAAAAAGTGTATGAATATAAAGTCAGCTTCAGAAGCAAGTAAGTTGCAACAAATCTAATACTTAATATGAATGATACCAGCATCAAAGAATATAAACATATAGCATGAATTGAAAACCAAGACAGACTGTAATTGAAACAGAAGCTGGAAGTATGACTATTATGGTATAGACAGAAATGTATTCATCATCTAAAGCAAATGTTCAAGCCTTGAAGTTGCATTCTGCCTATCTTTAAACAACATCATCCCAGCATAAACCTTTTAACTTCAACATCATAGAAGATTTACAATCTAACATGTCAATACCAAAATTCTATATTCAAACATAAGGGGAGCTCTATACAAACTGATTCTCCTAGGTTAATGCATATAGAATTAGTCCCAAGCAGATTTGACATTCAACTAATAAAGAAGAGGGATAACAAATGCTGGAATAAAACTTAACAACAATGGTTGTTTGGGCCTACAAACATGAAGAATACTCCAAGGCAAAAGGATTTTAAAGGCTAACAAACTGGTTCATTCCTTAGCAAACAAAAATAGAAGTGATATCCAAACAGAAGGTCAACTTAATTTCATCTATCGGTACAAGCAGTAGATAAGTAAAATTAGATGAAGCTAAATGAAACCATGACTCCAACAATTCAACATACAAAAAAATATTCACCAATATCTCAAATATTCGCCAATCTCTCAAATATTCAATGATCCAAACAAATTGTTCAAACAGTAAGAATTCTGTTCTCAACGGATCAATAAAGATGGGAAAATATAAACCTCAAACATTCAGACCAAAACATAAGCAAATAGAAGCAAATCAATCTTAGTAAACTAATCAGGTTCCCTATTTGAAACATCAATCATATTGAACATAAAATTAAAAGGGGAAATTAAGAATAAAAGAAAAATTAATTACCTTAGAATGCAACCAATTTTATTGAGGATCCAGAATTCTTTACAGCTTCAATTCTTCTTACAATTTCGAAATCAAGATTAATAAACAGAAACCCCTTAATTTTCCAGAAGGAACCCTAATCCCCACTTACTCAATTTTACACCCAGGAACACTAAATTGAGAAATCCCTAAATTCCAAAAACAGAAAACCCTAGAAATCTAAACTTACAGAATTTCTTTAATCACTCGTTGATTCTGAATTGCTCCTCCCCCCTGCGTATGCTGTGTCTGGATCTTTTATCCCTCTCCTTCACCTCGTCTGGGTACTGTCCTTCCCCTTCTTTTTTGGATTTCTTCTTCTTTTTCCACGTAGCAATTCTATTACGCGTTGAAGGGGTATTCTGCTGTCGAGTCCATTTTAGTCTTGCTGCACTCATCCTCTACCTTCGCCTTCTTCTTGAAGCTTCCGTCTTTAGTTCATCCATTTCTGTTCTTCAACTTTAGTTCAAGAGCTTTCTATCTTCAAGCTCGAAGACTTCTGTCTTCGTGTTTCTGTTTCTTCGATTTCATTCTATCTGATTTCCTTTTTTTTTTTGTTAAACTCAAAACGACATCGTTTCAATTGAAACAATATGTTTTTGAGTAAATTTTTTAATTGAAATCAGTTTAATTCTGAACCGAACCAATTCGGTTCGATTCAGAATTTAACTTTCCTTCTTTTTCCTCCCTTATTTTCTTTTTCTTCAACTTTTGACCCTACTTCTTTTATTTTTCTTTCAATCATACCCTTCCTTCCCACTTTATCTTTTAATTTTTCTCATTTCTTTTAATTTTCTTCAAAAACACCATTTTTACTCAATTTTTTCTTTTTCTTCTTCTTTTAATTTTTTTCTTTTCTTTTTTTTCTTTTCTCTTTTAATATTTTTTTTCTTTTCTCCATATTTTCCAAAATAAAAAGAAACTAAAATTAAAAATAAAACAAATATATTTAATTTGAATATTTTCTTTTTAGATTTTGGGACCAAACATCGAGCGTCAACAGTTTGCCCCCACTTTGATATAAATTGTGCAAAACACAAAGTATATCAAAGTACCAATTGACGCGAAGATGAAGGTACTTACCTCAGAGTATTGTTGATGAAGAAGTCATGTATTGTCTTCAGAGGAATCTCTAGCTATCTTTGAGAGGTTTTACTGTAGAGATCATCAGTTGTGGTTGGAAAGTATCTTTTATCTTCGGAAACTGACCATTGTCTTTGGAAGGTTTAATCTCTTGCTATCCCTGAGAGAATCTGGCTATCTGAAGAAACTATCCAATGTCTTTGGAGACCACCCTTTATCTTCGGAAACCAACCGTTATCTTTGAAATGTTTAATCTCTCGTTATCCATGAGAGAATCTGGCTATCTGAAGAAGCTATCCAATGTCTTTGGCAACCACCCTTTATCTTCGGAAACCAACCGTTATCCTTGGAAGGTTTAATCTCTCGTTATCCATGAGAGAATCTGGTCATCTGAAAAAGCTATCCGATGTCTTTGGAAACCATCCTTTATCTTCGGAAACCAACCGTTGTCTTTGGAAGGTTTAATCTCTTGTTATCCGTGAGAGACTCTGGCTATCTGAGGTAACAATCCGATATATTTGGAAACCATCCTTTATCTTCAGAAACCAACCATTGTCTTTGGAAGGTTTAATCTCTCGCTATCTGTGAGAGACTCTGGCTATCTGAGGTAACAATCCGATATCTTTGGAAACCAAACGTTATCCTTGGAAGGTTTAATCTCTCGTTATCCATGAGAGACTCTGGCTATCTGAGGTTAAGTTTCGAAGCAAGCCTATGGTGACTCTTAGCTCACCATGATGAATGCCGAGTGCATACACTGTAACCCTAAACACGAGAGAATTTGTGAGTCTGTGTGACTTAAGATAGTTTGAAAGTAATGTTAGCTATCTCGATGAGAACATCGATATAAAGATGAAAATGCTGAGAAAATGTTGTGTTGAATATCCTCTTTGTTGGTCAGAAACCATTTTCAGAGGAACAGTAGGTTCGTCTCTTTTGGAATTCAAGAAACTCTCAAATGGAGAAACATGGAACAATTGCTCTAATTAGGGGGCAACGAGCTTGTATGCAAAATGATAAGAAAACCCCGAGGGGTCAAGACATAGAAGTCTTCGTGTGTGTTATGCTTTGCTCCAATGAGGGGGCGACGAGGTTGCTTAAAGAATAATGAGAAAACCCCGATGGGTCAAGAAATGAAGTTTTTGTGCGTGTTGCACAGTCTTACAATCTGAGACAACGAGAGGTAGAAGCTAGCAACCAGGTTAGCACTTAAATCCTTTCAGCAATTCAACGTTCTTATGAGTCAGACAGATCTCGAGGGTAGATCTCTAACCCCGCATCGGCACAGAGACATTTCAAGATGAGTCTACGGAGGCTCCCGTCTCATAAAGAAAAACATACATGCATATATGAATAACCCACATGCATCTTGCATTTTGTTGTTTGAATTTTCAGGAATAAACTAGAAAGGCCAGAGTACCAATCTGTTATTCAGAATCCAATACAGAATAAAGAGAGCTCACAGACTCTTGAGAGATGATGGAAACCATTCAGAAAATAAAACCAATTACTGAAGCAATACAGCATCAGGCTAAATAAGTTGTGATAGTTACATCGAAAGAAGAAAATTCAAGTTGAATAATCAACAGAGATTTATTAAGAGCAATCAAAGCAACTGGAACACCATATTTCGTCAATGAACAAGAAGGGCCAGAAGGTCGTATGGGTAATCCAATATTGGAATCATAGAGAAAACAGTGAATTGAGCAAAGTGAAGCAGCTGAAGAGAACATGACGAATGAATCCGATGAGTCGGAGTGGATACGCCTGAGGTGGCTCTGAGAGGGACTCTGTTTCAAAGGTTGAAAACGAAATAGGAAAGATTGGGAGAAGGAACAGAAACATGAGAAGAGGGAAATGAGAGAAATGAGAAAGATTGAAAGTGAAAAACAGAAAAAGAAACGAAAGATGAAAGAGGAAGAAAAGGGAAAATAACAAAGTTGACTGAGAAGAGAGAAAAGAATCTGAGGGAGAAGGGACGATGAAAGAAGAAAAAATTAGGGAGTAGGCCATGAGGTGTGCGAAGATGGCAGAGAAGAGAAACTGGTTGCTGGCGTGAAGACAGGGACGGGGGTTTGCCTAAAAAGGAGAAGCAATTCTAAACAGAGGGATGGGCGTGCTTGGAAGACAGCAAGGAGAAGAAATCTTTGCCTACAAAAGAAGCTTTCTGAAGCTAAAGAGGGGGGAGAGCTTCGAGAAAATCAAAGAGCTTTCTGAGAGATTTCAAAGAGAGAGAGAGAGAGAGAGAGAGCTTGGAAAGGAGGAAGAAATAGTAAGATTTAAGGTTTTTCAATATAGGGTTCCAGTTTTAAAAAAAAAAATTAGGGGATTAGGTACCCCTTTGAAAAATTGAAAGATTTCTGTTTGTAAACGACAGAAATTAGCTTCTTAACTTGAAATCAATTCAAGATTAAAAGCTAATTAGCTCCCACATTTTCTGTTTTACAATTCCTTTCTGTAAAAATTGAGCTGAGTAGTTGCTGGGGAAGTGAGGATTCTGTGTAACGATTGGAGCTAAATATCTGAGGTACATTCATATTCTGTTTTCTGTTTTTATTTTCGATTTAACAATGAATGGAAATATTTGGGAGCCGGATTGATTTTTACCTTGTCTTGTTTCTGTTCTTGTTCCTGTCTAATCTCCAATGTCTAATTTTCTATGAATGTTTTCTAATAAAATTGAATTTGTTCTTAAGGTCTACTTGATTATTGATTGATTGTTGAATGATATTTGGGTTGCTTTCTGGGTTGTTGGGATGACATGCTAGCCATGATTTCCGCTTGTCTTGTGGTCTGGAGGTCAGTTTGTAAGTTAGGTCTCTTTTACTGCAAATGGTTAAAATCTGTTCCCATAGTTTTCTTTGTCTAAATGTGTTCTAGTTTCTACGGGATCACTTCTGCTTTAGATTATTATGTATAAGCATCACCAATGCTTGAATAAGTTTCTGGAAATTTGCATGTTAGACCATGAGCTTTTTGGTATGATGATTGAGGCTTCTTGAGTTCATTAGTGTCTCACAAATAATTTTAAGTAGTGTGTTCATCTTTCAAATGATCAATACCTTGTTTTTGCTCTTGTTTTGGATGCAATATAATCGGCCTAGGGCGCCTTCCTTAGGCGACTAGGGCTACCTTGCCTCCGCAACTCGCGCGTTTTTCATTTCGGAGCATTTTCGGGACATTTCGAGACTCCGATGGATTTTCCAAGGGCATTTCTGTGACCCTCGTAAAATCCTGAACATTTCAAGTACCATGAAAACATACATCCGGCACTGTTTTCTAAAAACGCCCGGTCCGGCTCGACTGTTTGCCTACATACTACTTAAGTATTCACAATCTGCTATTCGAGGTTATATCTCTAATATGCCTACATACTCTCGTTTGAATAAGAGATCAAGGTTAATGTAATTCAAAATTGCATATTTAAAGGCGTGATGGAGGGGTGGGATGCATGTATGCATGCTATGAGTGTGTGAAAGTGATTTTAGGCCTTTTTGGCCAAAAAGAAATTTATCGACGTCCGTGGTCGAAAGGGAGTTTATCGATGTCCATGGTCGAAAAAGGAATTTATCGACTTCCGTGGTTGAAAAGTGTGAAATTTAGGCCTAGTGGCCGAAAAAGGAGTTTATCGACGTCCGTGGTCGAAAAGTGTGAAATTTAGGTCTAGTGGCTGAAAAAGGAGTTTATCGACGTCCGCGATCGAAATATGTGATTTTTGATATTTCCGCTGGGGGAGATCGATTTTTAGGCCTTTTGGTCAAAATATGTATTTTGGTGTGTTTCCGCTGCGGAAAAAGGGTTTTTTAGACCTTGGGGCCAAAAATGTGATTTTAAGGTGGCACTGCGGCCAAAAAAATTTTTAGCGTAGCGCTGTGGCCAAACGGGTGATTTAAAGTGGCGCTGCGGCCAAAAATTGATTTAAGTGGCGCTGTGGCCAAAATAAGTGATTTAGGTGGCACTGTGGCTGAAAAGTGTGATTATGCAATGTAAATGTTATGTATGCATGATTGAGGAAGGGGTAAAAGAGAATTAAATCAAAAAGATTGAGTTTCGAATCATACTTGTGGCAATTGTCGCCCTCTTCGCAGCTTTAGCTTGATTTGGACTTATTTTATTATGTGATTATGAATGAAAATGCAAGTTATCACAACAATGCAATGTAAAAAGCAGTAAAGAATTGTCTGGAGATGAAAAATCACTGTAGGCAAAAAGGGAGAAGAGAGCGGCCGTCAACATAGCTCAAGGTGTGAGGATAGTGGATGTTTGAGGGGGTATTTATAGGGTTAAACTCGGCCAAAAGTCAACTGAGGGCGGCCCGAGGTGCCTTCGGAGGGCGGCCAGGGGCGCCCTGCTTCCATGACTCTCGTAAAATCCCGGACGTTTCTAGTACCATGAAAGCATACTTCCGGCACTGTTTTCCGGTGACGCCCGGTCCGGCACGATTGTTTGCGGTCTGAGGAACTTGGTTTTCCAGGCCTTAAAATTCGAGTATTCACAATATCCAATAGCAAAACTCAATAAGTCAATTGGTCAGATTTCAGTACCGACTCAATGACCAAAATAACAATATTTAATAATCACTAAATCCAAATGAGCGGGCTTCAGTACCGGTCCAAACAGTTTAATAATCATATATTCAAAATAAATAAGTCAATTGACCGGGCTTCAGTATCGGTCCAAATAATTCAATAAAAATATATTATCAATATTACATAAATCAAGTGACCGGGATTCAGTACCAGTCCAAACAATTCAATATGTAACAACCTAACTTATAACCTTTATGTCATAAAACATGTCATTTTTTTTAAAACATTCTTATCATGTCAAAAAAGAACGTCTATGCTATAAGTCTCCACAAAAGTCTCAGCATATGAGCAACACAGACACATAGGATTATTAACATATTAAAACTCTACATGTAATCCAATGACGTCCACCATGCATATGACATGTCATACCTTATTTACTATATCACTAATTCATTTAATCATAGGTATTATTAATAGATTACAAACCATATGACAAAAATCTACATGATAAAATGATTCTAATGATGAGATGCGAGAGAGAGAGATCTTAAGTTTCAGTTGACTGACCCTGAGGAATGATGACGGAATTGACGCTGTCAGTTGCCCCAAAGAAAACCTGGAATCATGTAAAAGCAATTTAATGAGTTGCGTACTCACTAAGTGCAAACTATACAATATAAACAAAGTAATAATTCATAATTTCAAAATATTAAACAGAACCTATCATAGACAAACTTATTTCATAGGATTTCCCTTATCTAATAAGTCACAGATACTATAATCTGTGTTACTTTACATTTCCAAATATTAGTCAAAACATGATCATATACAAATGTAAACCACATCATATAAACCAAACATGTAATTCGGTTTATCATAACTTAGAAAAATATCACAATTCCAGAACATAGTTTAGGTTAATATAACTTGTCAAAATAACATGTTTCTAAATCATATTCATTATCTCACAACATAGCAATATCATAAGATGCATAATGACATGTCTTTCCAATAACTCAACTAGTTGTGATTTATCGACCAAATGTTGCCCCGAGAATTTCACGGCATATCAGTAACTATAGCTGGCCAGTAAACCTATAAGACCGGAATATCGTCGGTCAAAAGGAATCCGATGATCAACCTTTATTATGCAGTATTCACCAGATCATTCCGCATCGTATAGGACCCGTAGGTCTCTCTACGTAGGTCTTTCTATATCAAATAGGACCAGTAGGTCTTTCCGTCAAATCATATAGAAACCGTAGGTTTCTCTCATGAAATCTGCAAACACTGGCTACGATACAACGACCATATTAAAGTCATGTGGAAATGCATTTATAACGTCATGCTTCATATAATCATATGACCGAGCTTCAATACCAGTTTAAGCAACATATATATCTCTATAATCAGATTAAATAACTCAACTGTTTAAATTAATTAAAATTTTCAGGGACCAAATTGTAATTAAACATAATTGCAAAAACTGCCCAAAAGGGCCAAATTGCAAAAGCTGCCCAAAAGGGCCAAATTGCAAAGCTGCAAAAACATTAGAGGTCAAATTGCAATTATTAAAACTTAAAACAGTTGGACTAAATTGAAAGGAAAAACAAATTCTTGCTGGAGGGTATAATTGCAAAGATAAATAAGTTTCAAGGGTCAAAAACAGAAATTACCCAAAATCAAGCACCTTAAACAGAATTCACCAAAACACCTAAAACGGCGTCGTTTTGGCTGCTGCGCGCAGTGTAACACCTCTTACTAATATCCTATGTCATAAAACATGCCTTTTTTTTTCTTTAACATACGTCAGATGACGTTGCTTCCACTTTAGTCTTTCAACCATATATATATATATATATATATATATATATATATATATACCAATCACATTTTAGCATGTTATCATACCAACATCTTATGCACTTAAACCTAATAAGGTTTATTCGGCCATTCACAACACTATAAACATATATAGGTATAACGAACATTTTACATATATCAACATATGGATATAACATTAGTTAATCCAAAAGCTATAAACATAGCACCATTTATTTACATGCCAAAAAAAACTGCATAGAATTATGCTTACAAAACTAAAGCATAACACACTATATGCAACATATACAATATGGACTGTGAGAGGAGAGAGGCCTAGATTCCTGCTGGACTGACCTGTGAATAGGCGAGTGAAGCCTCAGTACCTCACTCAAACTACAGACCTGAAACATATATTGCGATTTTGATGAGTCGCATACTCAGTAAATGTAAACCACATTTAAACAATAATAACATATAAATCAATAATAACATATAAGATAATAACATTAATTTATAACCATAAAACCTGTTATATAACCATCTCTGCTAAATAAATAGCATTCCCATATAATCATTTACGTCATATAAACATTTTTATCATATAGACATATCTGTCAATTATTCATCTCTGTTATATAACCCTCTCTGTTATATAACCATCTCTGCTAAATAAATAACATATCCATATAAACATTTCTGTCATATAAACACTTTTATCATATAGACATCTCTGTCAAATATTCATCTCTGTTATTGTTGACAACAGTAATCGGATTCGCAAAATCCCACCTCCCTTGATCGGGAGGGTTTTATTCGCGCGAGGTTCGTTTTCTTTAGATTTTCTTTTTACAAAAGAAGTTCGTTCAAACAACGGGTTTCAAAAAGGTTAGACTCTTTTTGAAAAGGTTCGGTTTTTTCGGAAACCGAAAAATGGGTTTAGGCGATAAAAAGCCTTTTGGATATTTGCCGAAACTAGTCGGTCTTAAAAATCATTTTGAGTCGCCACCCATATCGGGAACCGGTTTTTTTACAAAAACCACAAAAATTCATTTTGACTCCGTTTTGAAAAATTTGGATAAGGCACAAAATCCGAACCGAGATTTTGGGTAAGTGGGTAGGGTACGTTAGTCGAA
>CANUEY010462702.1:0-18210 GCA_948099555.1 Croton setiger | reverse complement strand
AAATCAACTCTGGAACCCATATAAGCTATGATGCATGCTTTAATATTTAATTCTCTGATTTAATTGAGTTTTAATTTCAATCCGATTAATTTTCTATAATTTAAAACTCAATCTCTAAAAATCTCTGTTTTAAAATCATTTAATGTTAATATAAAAATAATTAACAATCTCTATTTATCATATAATAATTATAATTAATCTTAATTATAATTATTAAAACCATTTATAAACTTTAAATAAACTGTTCAATACTTTAAAATCAATTCATAATAAAAAAAATCTTTAATTAAATATTTAAATCTCTATTTAAATATTTAATTCTCTAATTTCAGGCTCAAAACAATCTCTAAATAAATTTCTGACGTCAAAAATGGATTCAGGACGTCGAAATTAGGCTGGAAGGGTCAAAATATAATTTATAAAAGTTTCTGGGTCAAAAATATAAACAAACATAAACTTTAGGGGCTAAAATGCAATTTTTACCAAAATCAGGTACTGGACGCGCTATTTTCACCAAAACACAGGGAATGGTGTCGTTTTGACTGCACTCCCTCTGGGCGAAACGCAGCCTGGACCTGCACTTCCAAGCGACCGTACGTCCACCTCCGGTGTCTTTCCGGCAAGCTACGACCACTGTTCTCTTTCTCTACATACCCTCTAGCTAACCATTGGAGCCAAATTTCCAGAAACTCTCTAGATTAAAAGATATAAGCCCTCAAAGTTGGCTCCTCACTCTGTTTTTACCCGATTCCGGATTTTGCCTTATTTTTTCCCAACTTCAAGCGATCGGTACGTCCACCTCTGGCGGCCTTCCGGTGATCCAAGACCACCAATCTCTTCTCCTACATGCCCTCTACAATTCTATTGAAGCCAAACGCTCCCATGCATCACAGATTGAAAGATAAAATGCCCCAAAGTACCCTTCATGAACACTGCCTAAAAACCAGATTTTTGCCTAAAAATTTGTTTTTCTTTCTCTCTTCAAAACCAGCCCTTCTCTTCCCAATTTCTCACTTCTAAACTATTATTTAACATACTAAAAACACATCATAAGCATTAGATTACCCAAATTCCTTCGATTTCTTTTTCTCTCTTTTTTTTTCTTTCCTTTCTCTTTCTTTCTTACTTTCTTTTACTTTCTCCCATTCTCTCTCTTACTTCTCACTATTCCAGCAGCACCTAAGTTCTTTTCCACCTCTTCCCCTAACCCCAGACGTGCCATCTACTACTCAAAGCCAGCAGCAACTTCTTAATTCCACTTTACACAAAAATATCACTTAAGGAAACTTAATCACAAAGGTACATATTTTCTCTTCTCTTCAATTCACACTTTCTCTAATTCCAACCTCTAAACATGTCCAGCACCAGCTTAAAATTTTTTTTCAGTGTCAAAATAAATAGTATAACACGTGTATGAAATTTCACAAAAATCGGAATCCGAAAATTTGTCGCGGTTCGATCGGTGCCCTAAACCGAGCCGAAACCTCGACGATTTTCATGGAACCGTAACCGTACGACGTCGTCGTATAATTTTGGTCCCAAAACTCTATAAATCACTTTCTTAAACATATGAAATCATATCAAAATCATATGGTTCATATTTTAAGCGATTTCGGCATTTTCCGATCGCGCAGGTCCGAAAACCCTAATTAGCTCCGTTTGTGACTTTCGATGGCAAACGAGCCTATAACATAACTTGTTTTTCTTATCCAAATCATATATTATCATATTCAAACCATATATTCCATGTTTAACTTAATTATCAATTCATATCATGATGCATTTTAATGAAAATGCACAAAATGCATGAAATGACGTGGAAATGACGTAGGGTTTAGGGTTGGAATGTCACATACCCTACAGTGCCTGCTTAGGAAAGTCCGGTTGCCAATGGTACCTTCGGTTTGGGATATGAGCCAACAGAAGAAGATCTAATAAAAGTGGACCTTAAACCACAAAGAACCCCTGGTTCACGAAAAAGGGACATCACAATGCGTCACTATTTTAGAACCCTCAATGGCTATTTTGTCAAAACCAGGAACAACAATTCCTTATTGTGGTTTCCAAGAGCCTTTCTACTGCCCTAAAACCCGAAAGATGTTACCGGGAATAGAAATTTTTGCTGACGTGCTTAAGAACCTGAAGATCCACTAGTCCAGCATATGGAAGAATTTATGAAACCCAGTCTCTTTGATGAAGTTGCGGTGATTTCAAACTCTGAAGAACTCCCGAATCCGGTCTATTTGATCAAGTCAGCTCAAGAACCTCTGGCCAATTGTTATACTGAGAAGGAACAACCTATTGTTCAACCCAGTCTCAATCTAAACCCAGAGTCTACCCTTGTACAACTTGAGTCAAGTCTCCTTGAGTCGTTCAATCCAAGTCTTGAGTCTGATGTAACTCTTGAGGATAAGTTCCTCCCTTTCAATAATAATACTCAAAGTTTTTATTACCTCGTTTGTCAATCTTCCCAAGTACAGTCTAGCAAAAATAACAAAGAAAAAATAGAAATAAAAGAAACAAAAGAACAAATAATAATTGGCAAAGAAAATGAATTTACATACATTGCATGTGATTGTACATACAAAGATCAAATTGCTGGGTGCCTCAAGAAGTTCGCAGACTGTTTCATGTGGAAGCCAAGCGACGTTCGGGGTTAGATCCAGCCATTGCTGTACACAAGATTCCAAGAGTTGAGAAGAATGAAGCCAGAATGGTCTTTGAAAATTAAGGAATAAGTAACCAAGCAGTTAGATAACAAGTTCATAGAGCCCGTCGCTCAAACTACTTGGTTAGCCAACATTGTGCCAGTCCCAAAGAAGGATGGTAAAGTAAAGATGTGTGTGGATTACTGGGACCTAAACAAAACCTGTCCTAAGGATGACTTTCCTTTACCATATATTGACCTACTTGTTGACTGGATGCCCGAACATAAGACAGTCTCCTTGACTGATCTTGCTGTAAGGTACAACCAGATAATGATGTATCCCCTGGACAAAGAAAATACAATCTTTATCACAGAATGAGGCACCTATTGTTATAGGGTCATGCCTTTTAGGTTAAAGAATGCTGGAGTAACCTATCAAAGAATGTCTACCACCATTTTCCATGACATGATTCACAAAGAAGTGGAGGTGTACATGGATGACATGGTCATTAAATCAAAGTCAGCTGAAAGCCATGTTTATGAGCTTGAGAAGTTCTTCCTTAGGCTTCGAAAATACAATATAAAGCCCAACCCAGCTAAGTGTCTTTTTGGTGCAACTTTCGGGGTATTCCCGGGTCACTTGATCAGTAGAAGAGGTATTGAGATTGATCTTTCCAAGTCAAAAGCAATCTTGGAAATACCACCTCCAAAAACCGAAAAAGAAATCCGAGGTTTTCTGGGGAGACTACAGTATATCAGCCGATTCATCTCGCAATTGGCCAACACTTGTGGCCCAATCTTCAAACTCTTAAGGAAAGGAGTTTCCTGAGAGTGGAACAAAGACTACCAGCAAGCCTTTCAAAAGGTCAAGCAATATTTGCTAACTCCACCAGTCCTGCAGCCTCCTAGGTTGGGGAAGCCATTACTACTTTAACCATTAATAACCGATGAAGCCATGGGAGTGTTACTAGCTCAACAAGCAGACGAATCAGAAGTCGAGAATGTTATTTACTACCTTAGCAAAAGAATGCTTGAATACGCTTAGCAAAAGAATGCTTGAATACGAGATTAAGTACAACCGAATTGAGAAGTTGTGTTTGGCCTTAACTTGGGCTTGCACAAAGCTGCAGCACTACCTCTCATCTTACACCACTTACGTCATTGCAGAATCGAGTCCCTTGAAATTCCTTATGGAGAGGCCGGTTTTGGAAAGTAAAATGGCCAAGTGGGTGTCAGTGCTCGCAGCCTTTTTAACTGAAATTTGTGCAAAGAAAGGCAATTAAGGGTGGAGCCATAGCATATCAGTTGGCTGAGTTACCTATCACGGACCAAATGCAAGGAATAGAATTCCCTGATGAAGATCTTTTGAATGTGGACAATGCCCTTTGAGAAATGTACTTTGACGGAGCCTCTAACCATCATGGTAATGGGATCGGAGTAGTATTCAGAACTCCTTGTGATGAATACATCCCAATTGCAGTCAAACTAAGCTTCGACTGTACCAACAATGAAGCAGAATATAAAGCTTGCATAAAAGGGTTAAAAGCAGCTCTGGACCAAGGGATAAGAAGTTTAAAGGTCTTTGGTGACTCCAACTTAATAGTCTCCCAAGCCCTAAGAAAATGGAAGATAAAAGAGGAGCGTCTGGTCCCCTACCTTCAACGCTTAGATAAATTAGCTCAGCAATTTGATGTTCTGACCTTCGATTACTTACCAAGGACCAAGAATCAATTTGCTGATGCTTTAGCCACCCTTGCCTCAATGATAGACGTTGGGGAAGGAAAAATCATCCGACCACTAACGGTTCAACTTCAAGAACAACCAGCATTCATAATGCACATGGTAGATGACAAACCATGGTATTGGGATATTTGGAATTACCTCAAAAATGAGAAGTACCTGGAAGGTTCATCCAAAACTGACCAAAGGACCCTAAGGAAATTAACAACAGGCTACATCCTCATGGGAGATGTACTTTACAAAAGAGCTTAGAGTGATATGCACCTAAGATGTGTAGATGAGGCAGAAACCAAATCAATCATGGAATCCATACATGGTAGGGAATCCGGTCTACACATGCATGAAATGGCTTTGGCTCGGAAAATCATGAATTTAGGCTATTACTAGTTGACCATGAATGCAGATTGTGTAAAACACGCGCAAAAGTGTCATGAATGCCAGATTTTTGCCAAACTACAAAGGCAGCCCCCTATTGCTCTGAATCCTATTTCTTCACAATGGCCCTGTTGTCGTTCAGTTTTTGGATTAGGGATTTTTGGATTTTTACCAAAAACGGTGACAAAACACTTTTGGTTTGCGATGCCGAAACTAGTCGCTCTTAAAAACATTTTAAAGAGTCGCCACCCGATTTCGAGAAAACCAAATTTTAATTTTCAAAAATGACTCCGTTTTTATTTTAAAAAGCACTAGTCAAATTTTCAGGATTCGTGGTAAGGGGGTTGGGTACGACGGGTTAAGTTATACTTAAACCACCGTCCGATAAAACTGGCCTCTGGTTTGTTTTTTCTTTCCAAAATTTAAGTTTTAAATAAAAAAGTCATTGCTGTGATTAAACTAACGATGTTCCTAAATGGCGATTATCGGTCATTTGCGAAAATAAAATTCAAACAATGAAAGCGGTAAAAAGCGGAAATTAAAGTGCGGAAATTAAACAAACAAACCCTAAAACTAATTATTCTTTCTCTGATTTGGAGAAAATAATTACAAAATAGCCCTAAAAAATTACAATTTACCCAAATATACCCAAATTAAACCCAAACAACCCAAAATAAGTAAATCTACATAAATTATGAAAAATTACAAAATGGTCCTCAAACTTTAGAAAAATTACATTTTACCCCCTAAAAATTGGAAAATTACTAAAACAATCCCTAAACATGCATTTTGTCTAAACAATCCAAGAAAAATATAAAACATGCAAAACAATTAAATTTTAAGCTATCACATGCAAAATTTCAGTTTAGTCCCTTAATTTTCAGAAATTACAAAATTGCCCTTAGGACATATAGATTATCAAACAACCACTTATTTACACAAAACAACCCTGAATATGTTGACTTAACAAATCAATCTCCAAACTTATGACAATTTTACCAAATGGCCCCTATAATTTTGAGTAATGACCAAACTGTACTTGTATAATAATTATCAATTATTATCCTAAATAATCAAGATATAAACCAGACCTAGGATCATCTGTTCTTGTGCTAAAAGTAAAGAAGAAACTGAATCAAAAAATATTGCAACAAAGCTAATTGAATGGAACATCATTATATTCTCCTTAACAGATTCATCAACAAATTGGAAGACTGGAACAAGCATATCAAATTATGCATTTTAAACTTAAACATGGATCCATAAGTTCATTAAACTAGAGCACATCATAGTTAAATATAATACAATGTGCACCTGATAAACATAAGCTTGAACATAACCAGGAATCATTATGATAACGATGGAAATAAGAGTAGTATAACAACATGATTTATCAACAAATCCCATGAGTTCATAAACAAACTGAGATGAATAGTTTGGGTTCTATCTATCCAAATAATAAGTAGATTAAATATATTAAATATATATTCCAACAGAAGCAGTATTTGGAAACCATTAGGAACGAGGCTATTAAATAATAGATCATAATTTGAGCAAACAACATCAATTTCTAACCATTAGTTAGAAGCACTTACAAACCCAGAAGACTGAAGGTAAAATTAAAAAGATATTATGGTTCTTTTTAAACAAAAACAAATAAACCAATATAACCATATTCAGACACACATTCAAATAATAAGAGAGGTTTCGATGCATCAAAACATTGAGCCAAAAGAAGATGTGGAATATTTCATATGATGCAACAATTGAAAATAAAAAACAGAATATATACCAGAATGAAATGAATAACAGAAGGTAATAGAAAAATAAACACTAATCAGGCTCCCAAACACTTCCAATCATCTTAAACAGCAGAAAAATTAAAGCTATATAGAATTAGAAGTACCTTGAATGAACTTTATATTTTGTTGATCCAATTTGATAAATCCAAAAGGTTAGAGAAAAGCTGATGAAATTTTTCTTAAATTTTACAGTAAAAATTGATTCCTAATTTCAAATTAGTTTCGAAATTGGAATCAATTAAAATAAAAACAATGGAGATTGAAGGTCAAATCTCAAATTCCACAATTTTTCCCCAAATTTCCCGAAATCCAGAAACCCTAGAAATCTAAACTTACAGAATTTCTTTTAATTTCTCTCGATTATCTGGAATTGTTCTCTCCCTGGAACCTCCAATCTCGAAAATGCTCTCCCCCCTTTTTTCTGGACTGCCTCATCCGCTTTATAAGCAATGGCTCTGTCTTCGCCTCTTTCCACGCTTCGCCTTTGCCCGCGCCCTTCATCCTCATCATTGCCATCATCACCATCGTACAGCTCCTTTCTCTCTTCGTTTCATCCTCTTCATTGTCTTTGTACAGCTTTCTGTTATGCAAAACGACAAGGAAGGAAGCTTCCTTCGTCTGTGCTTCTATTCCTCTGTTTCTGTTTGCATTTTATTCCTTCACTCGATTTTCATATGTTCTCTTTCTTTTTTTTTTTTTGTTTTAATTTGAATCAAAATGACGTCGCATTGAATGATACTGCGCGTTTTGATTGTTAATTTTAATTGAAATCAGATTGTTCTGAATCGAACCAGCTAGGTTCGATTCAGGATTTAACTTTCTTTCTTTTCCTTCCCTTTTTTTCTTTTTTCTTCAACTTTTGACCCCTAATCTTTTATTTCTATTTCAATTATATCCCTCCTTCCCAATTTTCTTCTTCAATTTTCCCACTTCTTTTAATTTTCTTCAAAAACACCATTTTTTTCTCATTTTCTTTTCTTTTCTCAAATTAAAACCCTTTTTCTATTTTATCCATTCATTTTTCCTTTTTTTTTACTTTTTACTTTTTTTTTCTTCTTTTAATATTTTTTTCTTAATATATTTTTTTAAAATAAAAAGAAACTAAAATTAAAACTAAAATAAATATACTTTTTTTTAATATTTTCTTTTTAGATTTTGGGGTCAAAAATCGAGCGTCAACAGTCCCTTCGCCACTTGCGGAATTGATGTGATTGGAAAAATTCACCCAAACGCCTCAAATGGCTATCAGTTCATCCTAGTAGCCGTGGATTACTTCACAAAAATGGGTTGAAGTGGCCTCTTATTCAGTCTTGAATGCCAGAAAAGCAGCACAGTTCGTCCGTACGAACATCTTATGCCAATATGGGACACCCTTTGAAATCATCACTGACAATGGAATCCATTTTCAAAAGGAATTTGCAAGCTTGTTGAAGGATAAGAAAATCCAGCTGATGTCGATCCCGACTTGCGACGACTTTTCCGATTTAAAATTAAACCGAACAAAATTAGAATTTTTGATTTTGAAAAAGCAGTGATAAAACATTTTTTGGATATTTGCCAAACTAGTCGGTCTTAAAAATTGTTTTTAGAGTCGCCACCCGTCAGGATACCGGTTTTTGAAAAATCAAATTAATTATAAAAAGTTGACTCCGTTTTTAGGATAAAGCAATTATCAAAAACCAGAGTTTGGGTAAGAGGGTTGGGTACGTTAGCCGAAATTACATTTCGACTAACGCCCGGTTTTAAAAATCGGCCTCTCAAACTGAAATCGTTTTCCAATTTTAAGTCAAGTCAATTATTAATTAATTTTTTTTGAAAACAACTAAACGATGTTCCTAAGCAGTAATTACTAAAGTTCGATCAAACACAACGAGAAAGCGATTAAAAGTTGCGGAAAAATAAATTTGCGGAAAAGTAAAAAACCTAAGAAAACTAATTACAAACCATTTCCTATTAATTACAATCTACCCATAATTATCCCAAATTAAACCCAAAACCCAATAATTAACTAATTAAAGCAAAAATTAGAAAATTACAATTAGGTCCTCGAAAAATAAAAAAATTACAATTTAACCCAAAATAAGAAAAATCATTCATTCAAACCATAAACAAGCCAAATTAAACAAACAACTATCCAAGCATGCAAAATGACACCAAATAAGCAAATTTAGCAAAATTACAATTTAACCCCCAAACTTTGAGAAATTACAAAATTGCCCCCAAAACTATGAAAAGTTACCAAATCACCCTAAAACATGTCAATTGAATCAAGCATCTCTCAAAACAAAAAAATCTCAACAATTTAAAGGCAAAATATGAAAATTACAGTTTAACACCCTCACTTTGCAATAATTTCAATTTTGCCCTTAAGTTTATCATTATGCCTCAGGAATTCATATTGCGTACTCATTCATTCAAGTCAGTTTTTATGTATTTCAAAATCAGATGCAAATTAGTCTCATTTCTAAAACAGCTTCATGTCACATGCAAATAGTCACCTTAATCATTTTCTCCACTCAACAAGCAATCAACAGCAGGTATGTAGCACGAAGGGCATCATATTCCTTCCTAAAGCCAGCAGGCAATATCAATACCAAACAATGATGCTAACTTAATCTAGAACATGCATTTGAATCTATTGAAACAATGCTTGATCTTAAAGCAGAAAGGCTGAATGACAAATAAACAGCAACAAACACAAACATGACTTGTAATGGAAATGTATCCTGTTTATATATCAATACATATCTGGTCTTTGGAGCAAATGTTTATTGTTTATTCATAACCAACAAACAAATTCAGGTTAAAGGTAAGAAACAGGGAATGGTCATGGATACATGATGAGCAAATAGAAGGCACAATTTCTGTCAAATCCAGGCAAGCATGACTAATTGAACCAACAACTTTAATGACAACTGCATTCTAAATGACTATTCTAAGTGACAGCAATAATATTGAGCATTACAATAAACAGGCTGTATTTAACTAAATCACATGACAAGCAAAACAAGGCATCTTTCAATGAGACTGGTTATACATGAATCAGTACAAAACATTTACCCCTACAGAACTAATATGCCCATGAATATCAATCAAATAAGCATATGATTCAAGAAACATTCCATTATGGTAAAGAAACATATCAACCAGCAATGACAGAAAGAGATTCTTTAATCAAATCAGTTCATCAAGAAGAAACCAGTGTGATCAAATCAATTCATAAATAGCAAAACATAGAAACAGTTTGACCTTGACTAGATCTAGGTTGAATGTAAGATAGTCAAGCAGAATGGATATGATTCCAGAACAAATGATATTTTCAGAAGGTTAGTATTAATTTTTTAACAGAATCATGATGAAATCATGACAACAGTTTCACTCAATTTCTTCTAACAAACATCATTCATAACATAAATAACACATTGAAGTCATGCATCAGCAGCAATTTTCAAATTATAAGTACAATCTGAAGCATACCTAGACATTACATTCTAACTGCAAGCAGAAACAAAAATCAATCCAGAAAGAAACAGCTAGAAGGATACTAACAAAATAACAAAATCTAATTCACCATCAAACATATATTCTAAACAATTTTTTTAAAAAAAAAAACAGACAATCATGAAAATCCAGATTAAAGAAAGCAACGATCAAGCATCAGCTAGTCTGGTTCCCAGACTAGACCATTCATGTTTAACAATCAAATTAAAATGAGAAACAGAAAAGAGAATGAGAGGTACCTCAGATTAAAGCCTTTAAGCTATTCAACAGAAATCTCGTGTTCTTTACAGCTCAATGTTCAAATCAGAAAGTTTGTTTAGAGCAAAAGAAAATGCAAAACCACTTGAATTCTCGATTTCAAATTGATTTTGAAAAATCAGAATTCCAGTTTAATTACAAAATCGAAAAGTGAATTTTTCAAAAAGAAGAGAAAAAGAATGACTACAGAATTTTTCCCAGAATGGCCTCACTGCCCCCGAATCTCTCCAAAATGCTCTCCAGAACGCTCTCTCCAGAATCTCCCTTTTCTGGAATGACCACAGCCTCCTTTATCTCCCTCTTCGTACGACCCCCTTCTTTTTGTTCTTCCACGTAACCATTCTGTTATGCCAGAAGAAATTCTCTGCTCTCGTTTCCACTTTTTCACAGCTGCACTCGTCTTCATCCATACTCTCTTCTTCCTCTAGCTGTCTCCTTCTTTAGTTCTTCAGTTTCAGTTTGGAGAAACACCGTCTTCAATGGCTTCTTTCCACTTTTGTCTTTCTTTTCTTTTTTTCTTATTATTTATTTATTTTTTTTTTTACTTTTCCTATATATGAAACGGTCCGTTTCATCCCCTCCATTTTAATCTTGAATCGAACCCGTTCCGATTCGATTCATCCTGATTTCCTTCTTCTGTTTTCCACCCCTGCACTTCTCAGAATTCTATTTTCACCCACTCAACTTTCTTCCCCATTTCAATTGTGCCCTTCCTTCCCTTTTTTTCCTTCTAATTTAACTCACTTCTATTATTCTTCTTCAATTAAATCCTTTTCTTCAATTTTCTCTTATTTCTTCATTAATATTACTTTTTTTCTCTAAAATTTAAAATTAAAACTCTCTTTAAATATTATTTTTAAATCATATTTTTAATTTTTAAAATTGAAACTAAAGCAAAACAAAATTAAAAATTAAAAATTCATCAAAAAGGAAATTAAATTGAAATTATAAATTTTTCTTTTCTATTTTTTTTTAATTTTAACTTCTTTAAAATTAAAAGAAAAAGAATCAAATATATATTTTTTGAAGAAAAAGGAATTTCTTGGAATTGAAAACAATCACACATTTCAAAAATAGGAGAGAAAAACTTAAAACATTCTGAGAATTGAGAGAACATGAGCTGCTTTAGGAATTTCTAGAGATTTCTTCGAGCTTTGGCATTCTTATCATCATTAGTACTTTTTGGGGCAAAAATTAAGCGTCAACACCAGCATCACTAGTCTTCTCCTTACAAACCTCAGGCAAATTAGGCTGTAGAAGCTGCAAATAAATCCATCAAAGTCATTCTTCAGAAAATGGTTCAGAATCACAAAAGTTGGCATGAGCAGTTACCCTATGCCTTGTGGGGTTACAGAACTGCCATCCGAACTCCGACTAGGGCCACCCCGTATTCCTTAGTGTACGGAATGGAAGCGGTACTCCCTATTGAACTCGAAGTTCATTCAGCAAGAATCATCCAAAAAAGCCAGACCAATGAGGCTGATTGGATCAACAATTATCATCACCAACTCTTGGGTCTAGATGAAAGAAGACTACAGGTTTTGCATCAGATCTAAGGTTACCAAAGGCGAATGGCCAGACATTTCAACAAGAAAGTCAAAGACCGGAAGTTGGAAGAAGGCTGTTTGGTCCTTAAAGAAATCCGAGCACCAGTTATAGACCCCTGTGGAAAGTTCCGCCCTCATTGGGCTGGACCATATCTTTTGAAAAAGATACTCTCCAGCGGAGCAATCATCCTAGCAGATCTAAACGGCTTGGAATTCATAAACCCATGCAATTTGGATCAATTAAAAAGGTATTATGTATAAATCACATGCATGTAACAAGAACTAAGTGAACTTGATTCCCCTTTTGTAAATAAAAGAAAAGAAATATTGTATTGCGGAGATACGTAGGCGACCCCTTCAGTCTCGGTTCAAAATCAATAAAAATTCCAATTTTCATTACATTCTCATTGCCAATTAATAATAAAAAGAAAAATAGAAAAAAGAAGCCCGCTAAGTCGAAAACCCGAAAGGACGGCTTAGGCAAAAATTAGAACAAATGAAAAATAAAAAATGAAAGCCCGCTAAGTTGAAAACCTGAAAGGGCGACTTAGGCAAAAATGGGCAGCTCGCTAACTTGAAAATCCGAAAAGGGCGGCTTAGGCAAAAGTTAGAGCTAAAAAAAAAAAGCGGAATTGTACTTGGGAAGAAAAGTCCTTAAGTCCAAAAACATTACAAGTCCAAAAGTCAAAATTTGGGTCAAACCCAAAAAGTCAAAAATCCAAAACTTATTCCCTAAATCGAATCAAAATTCAAGCCAATCCAAAAGTCTAAAACCCCTACTCCTTGCTGGGGGGTAAAGTCTTTATCATCTTCCTTAGGCATAGAGTCTTCTTTCGGTTCCGCCACTTAGGAGTCAATTTGATCTCTTCACTAGTAACTTTGGCGTCATGGGCAAAATTCTGTGTCCACCCTTCTAACCTACTCAGTAGGATGTTCCTCCGCTGTCCCTCAACTAGCCATACATGAGCAATAAACCAAGCTCGGTATTCGGGAGAAATCTGAACGTTAGAAGGATCGGGAAGAGGCTTCACCATACGATGATCTCTAACCCAAACCTTAAGCACAGCATGCAGGACTTTCCTAGTAATAAGGGAGTCATAAGCAAAACCGTCCAAATCAGGGACGACTTGGTCTATTCTCATTTGTCGTAAAACGCGAGAGGCATTATACCATGAACAATGGGTAAAACCAGGAAGGAAAACCTGAGTATGGCCCAAGCTAGCTTGCATGAAACGTGTAGTACGGTACCAAGATATGTACCACTGCACCTCATCTAGACCTAGCTCCAACAAACAGGAAGTCCATGCATCAACTGAGGGTTGAGTAATCAGAATCCTTCTCATTCGATACTGTTACACATTGTAAGGAATTACAGAAGGAACTGCAACCACTCGAAGATGGTCCTTAAGCCAAATTTAAAGGATTATTGGAGAAACTGTCCAACCTTCAAAACCTAAGGCTGCCCTATCCAGGCTCCTCAAAGTTTCAACCAAAATAATACCACCAATGCAATTCATCCCTTCCATCTTTTGAACCAGAGGCCAAAATCGAAGGTCTCCAAATCCTGGATCATTATTGAATAGAAAGCCAGTTAAGAAGTAGAAAACAAAAGCACGCATTCTAAGCCTCATCTGTTCTGGATTCTCAAGGTTTGCCTCCCGAAATTCATCAATCAAAAATGGTAGAATCGCTTTCTGACCATCCGCAAGCATCCTTTGAAATTGCGCCCTTGAAAAGTGGAAAAGGTTCTCAAACGAACCTAAATAACCTACTTTCATCTCAAGCCTGACCAAAGAGTCATTCGGATCACACCCAATAATTGAAAAAAAACTCCTCAAATAGAGGGCACATCTCTTCCATCATAGCACAAAACCAAAAGAGGTGCGCATCAGGATCCTAAAACCTAATGTAAGCACAAAGAAAATCGCAATCTATTACTATTCCCCTTAGGGTAGTAATAGCAGACACCTCATACTGCTGCAAATTGATCCTAGACTCTTAGTCCAATTATGCATAATATGATTGAAATATGGATTCATTCTCTCCGAAAAATAGGGATTTTTGAACCCGAAATTTGCCTTTTCCGCAGACTAATCGAAGTTGTGTTGGAAAAGGGTGAAGAAAACCCTATTTATAGAAAAACAGACGTCGAGGGTGCTTCGGGCTGCCTTCCAGGGCGCCCCAAGCCACCTTGAGAAGACAGCCCTGGTCGCCCTCCATGGCAGCCCCGGCCGCCCTCCAGACAAGTTTTGGCTTCCAATTTAGCAAATTTCCTTCTTATTTCGTGAAATTTCTTCCTATTTCACAAAATTACTTCTTAAATTAAAGATTTCTTTCAAAATTAGTCCCAATTGAATCTTTTTCAAGGGAAGAACATAAAATTAACCATGGCACACAGAAAAGAATTTCTCAAACTCAAGTTTTATTAATAATAAACAAATTTCATTACATCGGTTTTTGATTTTCCTATTTTGCTACTAGCATTACAAGGAAAAATTAAAAATTACAATTTACAATCTTGACCTCCAGGAATGCTTCAAGTTTTGGGACTTTCCCAAAACTTTTGCTGAAATTCCAACCAATTCCATTTGGGAAACTTAGTGGCAATTTTAGCACTGACCGGGACAAGGACAGGTGATAAACATGAACGATTTTGTCCTGCCCCAGCCTATATCCACCGATGAAATCCGTACTCTTTCCTGAGGAAGACGGATTCCACCAGGGCCAACTTTTTCCTACACTTCCCATAGCCGAGGGATTATCTTCCGAAGGTGATTCTCGGATCGAAGATTGGAAAAATCAAATAGAAGAAGAACCATTTCTTCATAAGAAAACCAAAAGAAAGAACAAAGAACTTGAGAGAAAACTTAAGAAAGAATTTAAGAGAATGAGTGAAGTGAGGAGAAAATGCCATCCTACTCCCCTATTTATAGGCTTGGATTCCAAAATGCGGGTCCTCCCTGCGCGTCTAGACATCAACCTCAAAATTCGTGATTCAGAACACCACCGAGCTCTATAAATCACATTTATGTCACCCAGTGGGAGACAACTGTGCATACTCGAATTTTGAGGGCCAGAAAACCGAATTCTGCAAACTGCAAACAGTCGAGCCAGACTGGGCGATTCCGAAAATCAGTGCCGGAAGTATGCCTTCATGGTACTTAAAACGTCCGGGATTTTACGAGGGTCACAGAGATGCCCTCGAAAAAGCCATCGGAGTCTCGGAACGTCCCGAAAGGCTCCGGAATGAAAAACGCGCGAGTTGCAGAAGCAATGCAGCCCTGGTTGCCCTAGGAAGGCGCCCCAGGCCGCCTCGGTTAACTTTTGGCCGAGTTGAACCCTATAAATACCCCCCCCCAACTTCATTTTTATCCACACCTTGAGCTGTGCTGACAGCCGCTCTCTTCTCCCTTTTTGCTTATGGTGATTCTTCATCTGCAGGCAATTCTTTACTGCTTTCTGCATTGCATTGTTGTGATAACTTGCATTTTATTCATAATAATCATAATAGAATAAGTTCAAATCAAGCTAAAGTTAAGGAGCGGACGCCAATTGCCACATGTATGTTTTGAAACTCAATCCTTTTGATCTAATTCTCTCATACCCCTATTCTCAATCATGCATACATGACATTTGCATCGCAGCGCCACCCAAATCACTCATTTTTTGCCGCAGTGCCGCTTAAATCAAATTTCGGCCATAGCCCTATTTCAAAATCACTCTTTCAGCCACAACGCCATTTCAAATAAGGTCTTTCGGCCGCAGCGCCACTCTAAAAATAACACTTTTGGCCCTAAGGCCTAATAAATCCCCTTTTCCTCAGTGGAAACATATAAAATACACTTTTTAGCCAAAAATGCCTAAAAATCAACCTCCCCCAGCAGAGACATCAAAAGTCACACTTTTTGACCGCGGACGTCGTTAAACTCCTTTTTTCAGCCACTAGGCCTACAAAATCACATTTTTTACCGCAGACATTGTTAAACTCCGTTTTCGGTCACTAGGCCTACAAAATCACATTTTCGATCGCGGACATCGTTAAACTCATTTTTTGGCCACTAGGCCTACAAAATCACATTTTCGACCGCGTACGTCGTTAAACTCCTTTTTCGACCACGAAAGTCGATAAACTCCTTTTTCGACCATGGACGTCGATAAACTCCATTTTCGACCACGAAAGTCGGTAAACTCCCTTTTCGGCAAAAAGGCCTAAAATCACCTTCACACACTCATAGCATGCATACACCCCCTTCATCACGCCTTTGAATAGGCAATTTGAACTAAATTGACATTGATCTCTCATTCAAACGAGAGTATGTAGGTATATTCGAGATATAACCTAGAATAGCAAGTCTCTCCCTACGATCCTTTCCAAATCTTCACATTCTTGCATTACATACATTTAGGAGAAAGAATCATGGATATGAATGCATGACATAACCTCCGAATCCACCTCGGGTTTGAAGACTAGTGCATTTCATCCATTGGGGCGATTAGCCTAGAAATAGGTTAATCGCAAAACAGAGTCACTAGGGGTTCTTTCTTAATTTTTTCCCTTTAACAAAATAAATTAAGTGGCGACTCTTACACACACATACATCCACCCCGAGTGAACATCCCCGGCCAACCGACTCCCTCGCGGATCGGCCCGGGGGCTCGAAAGGGGTCTCCGCTCCTTCGGTAAGGGTTCACACAACCCATTACCTATCAATTACAAAACCAATGAATACTATGAGTACCACCAAGGAAATGGGCATAAGACAGAAGCCTGTTGGACCTTGAAAATTCAAACCCAAGACTTAGTAGACAATAGGTCAATTATAGCCAAGAAAAAACCCAACATCAATACAAATCATTTGCCCAACCATAGGATAAATGCTATAACCACTCAAGAGGAATTGTTTGATCCTTTTAAACTTTTTCTAGAAATGAACAGTATATGTGTCTTGGACTTAAATGACCTTTCTAAAGAGGTTAATGCCATAACCCGAAGTGGAAGACAATATGAACCCATTGTTCTAGATAAAGTCCCGAACCAACCGAGGGGAGGAACCCCTGAACCAAAAGAAGACCCAGTCTTAACCCAACTCAAGAAAACCTAAGCTAGAATATCCATATGGGAACTTTTAGCCTCATTTTTTCCTCATCGCCAAGCTCTTTGCAAGGCGTTAAGCTAACTCCAAACATTAGTTGAAGTAAACCTTGAAACATTAGTGACTACTTTAACCCAGGCCTCCAAAACAAAAAACATTGGGTTCTCAGATGAAGACTTGCCAAAAAATCAGGGTAATCACAATGAAGCCCTATATATCACAGTTCAAACCAGAGATAAAACTGTAGCCATGGTGCTCGTTGATAATGGGTCAGCCTTAAATGTAAGCCCTTTGAGAGTAGCAAGCTGTTTGGGTCTGAAAGTTTCTGACTTCACACCTTTCGATCAAATAGTTAAGGCATATGATAACACCCGAAGAGAAATTTTAGGGGTTGTCACTCTATCATCATTATTGGGCCATCCAAGATGGAAATCCCTTTCCAAGTCATTGATGTCCCTACAAGCTTTAATCTCCTCCTCGGAAGACCTTGGATACACCAAGTTAGGGTTATACCTTCCTCTAGGTCTTCTATCCTTTATGCATGTTATTGTAAAAAACAATTTCACATTTGTTATTTCATTGTTCAACTACTTTAGAGGGTTGGCTTTTGTCAAACTTGAGTGGAATTCATTTTCTGGTACATCAGTTATAGAATGGTTCTAGGTGAATTTGATGCCATTATCTTCGATTGAGACTTGTAATTGCTAAATTTTACTTGAGATATCTGAGTTTTAGAATTTTTAACAGAGTGACACTTATACTTCAAATTTTTATTTGAAAATACCTAAATTTCAAAAGAATTTGCACATAAGGTACCTTTGGACAAAAATACCCCTCCTTTCAATTAGACAAAAATTTCATTTCTAATGCCTTGACATTATTTATTAAAATTGAACAAATTTATATATTTTTTAATGTTTTCTAGTAAATAATAATAATTATCTAATAATTCGTAGTATTTTGTATATTTGTATTACATAATTAAAAGTTTATACTTTAATATATATCAATTTCATCTAAACCAATTTGAGTGCCCTTCAAAAAAAAAAAAAAAAAGTTAACATATGTAAATTTCAAATTATCTATTTTAGCAAATTCAATAAAATTTAATGTAACAACCTCTACTTGTATTCTTACGTCATAAAACATGCCATTTTTTTTTTTTTGAAACGTACATCATATGTTGCTATCTTTGTTTAATCCTCAAAAACATAATCCACATACATATCAAAACATATATCAGCATT
>CANUEY010462404.1:0-15173 GCA_948099555.1 Croton setiger | reverse complement strand
TGACACCAAGTTATACGACTAAAAGAAACGAATTCTAAGACCCTAAACGCTGAAATTCTAAGCAAAATAAGTAGACAAAACAAAAATAAGACGACCCTAAGATAGACAAGATAATTAGAATTACCTTGAACAAGCTCTGATACCAAATGACGCGGACCCAATAGCTCGCAATGGCTAGAAAACCCGAGTTACCCGTTTAGTAAAGAACACGCCCAAAGGTAAATTCACCTTCCCTCACGACCCAACGTCTCTTAATGGACGAAGAACCGCTCGTACGCAAAGAATTTTAGGTAGGAATTGAAAAACGCCACAACTTTGTTAAGGTTGATAAGTTAATCAAGTTCCTTGTGCAAAGAAGAAAGGAGAAAGTCTCTCTCAACTCACATGAAAATTATAAGTTCAGGAATGAACATATAAAAGCCGAAATTGTTATTGAAAAGAGAGAAAGAATTTTCAGCTTCAATGGCACATGAAGGGCAAAATTCGGCCATGCCTACTCCATCCACATCAAAAGGGGATTTTAAGGGAAGGGAAATTGAAAGAGAGAAGAAAGTAAGTGAAATAAAGGGCAAAGAGGCCAAGAGAGAAAAAAAAAAAGAGAGTAAACAAATAAATGGCCCAATGGGGAGAGAAAACGAAAAGGGAGGATAAAAAAAACATACTTTCTTTGCAAGAGTGAGAGAAGTAGATTTAGGACTACCCATCCTTGTAATTCGTTACAAGGGATGTTTATTTGCTAACTTTAATGGATCCTTGCTCGTATCAGGTATATATACCACATTAATAACACATAACCCAGTATATATGAATCATATATACTATTATATTTCTTAACACAAATCATAGCATATAGTCTTCACAGATTGACAACATTGTTCATACATTATATTTATAACAGCATATATGATCTATATATATTGTCATATATACTCTTTATTTGTTGCTATATATGACAGTATATATAGACTATATATACTGACATATATACCATAGAAATAATACATAACCATATATGAATCATATATACTATTATATATACTCCACACAAATCATAGCATATGATCTTCACAAATTGACATACATTGTTCATACATAGTATTTGTAACAGTATATATGATCTATATATACTGTCATATATATTCTGCATCTGTTGGTATATATGACAATATGTATGGACTATATATATTGGCATATATACCACATAAATAACATATTATCCAGCATGTATGAAACCATATATACTATTATATATACTCCACAAATCATAGCAATGGACTTCAAATATTATAATACATTATTCATACATAGTATATATTTTTTCATTTCTTAGTATATACTAGTATATATGAATAATATATACTAGTATATATACTACAAAACTTCAACTGATAAAATTGTAATTAAACTTATATATATTATTTACAAAGTATATATAAGTTATATATATCACAGAAAATTGCATTTAATCCGGTATATATATTAAAGTATATATAATAGTATATATACCATATATATACTAATATATATATATTGGTATATATATTCTACATATACTAGTATATATACCCGAGTATATATATTCTATATGTACTTGTATATATATCATGGGTAGTTTTGGATTTTTTATAAAAAGTTTGTTATTTTATTAATTTTTAAAAATATGTGCTAATTTCTTAATTTTATTACAAAATATGTGATATTTTCCTAAAACTCCATTTTCTTATAATTAATTTAGAAAGTGGTATTTGGTAAATAGACTTCATTTTTTTCACCCCCAATCTACACGATAATTTCTAATAGAATAGGGATACATAGGAACCAAGACAAATTTTACCTTCCTAAGGGAAAAAGAAATAAGCTGAGATGTCTCTTCAGCTAGTAGTGGTCACAGGCCTCGGTCCGCTGGGCCATGGTTGAAGGGAAAGCTAATCAGAATCGGCCCACTGAACTGCTTGGTTGGAGGACTGCCGGTTAACCGGCGGGCTGATGGCGGTTAATTGGCGGTTCAGCCGGAAAAATTTTAAATTTTCAAATTATTTCCAGTTAATCGTTGGTTCAATTGGACGGTTTGGATGGTTCAAATACGGTTCACGATTTATGGCGATTCACAGTTCAAAAATTTGTTAAACTTTAACCGGACCGCCGATCGACTGGTTACGGTCCCGATAAGACTGATCACGGTTCAGGCCGGGCTGAGCCGGTTAGACAGCAGGCCAAACCCGGTAAGCCCAGCGGACCTAACTGTCCCATGTCCTTGTCTAGCTTCTCTATGGAAGTGGAGAGACGAAGAGAACAAACAAAAATAAAAATACAAAATAAATTTTATAGAGGAATATAAAAAGTGACATCTTTACTTGTTGGAGCGAGCGATTCAGATCAAATTGCGTGCTTTGCTTTGCTTTGTTATTCAGAGAAGAGAGCACCCTTTTTCTCCATTTCTAAAACGATGGTTTCCGCGAACCGTGAAATGGCTGTTTATTGCTTTGATACTCTTGTTGCTCACTACAACAACGAAACAGCTCCTTCTCCTGCCTTTGACGAGGGCGAACAGTAATTTCTCTCTTCTCTGATCGTCCTCTAATCTGATCATCTTTAGGGGTTTTTGATTTTGTTGTTTGTAATTTAATTTTTATTTCTGGTGATTGAATTTAGTGGGTTGCATGTGCTTCCCTGGTTTCGTTTTGGTAGAATTCTGACATAAATTTTATTTTTCTTTGCTTTATATTCCTTATTTTGTTTGCTTGGATGAAGTCACATTCAGTGGGTATTGTGTATAATGCTCATGATTAGTTCATGCTTATTTAATTTTTTACTATTATTGTTGTTTGTTTATCCTAATCATATATGAATGATTATAAAAAATCGTCCATATTTTTTAAATTTATTGGCAAATTCTGATTATAAATGTCTATAATGCTGGTGCATTATTGCAACACGATTCACTAAACTAATCCAGATAATGGAGTTAAAGACTTTATTGTAGTATAGAATTATTCTCTTTATCATATTGATATGTACTTGTTTAAAAAAAGCAATACTAATTAGGCTCCTTCTGAGTGTTTTGAAGCCTCTGTCAGGATATTATAATCACATTGATCAGTTTTGATGTCCTGTTGTTTGCTTGGTAATTATTGTTCTAGCTACGGAATGCACAGGCTTTTTTTTTTCATGTTTTTGGCATTCCATTTCTTATTTTTCCCGTTGACTTTTTGCAGAAAAACTGGCAAACTGCCTGCAGCTTGAGATTTTGAAATCTCAAATTTTGTGTTCTGTAATTTTCCTGAGCCACCTTTTCTTTTATACTGTGTGGAAATATATGCAATGTTTCTTTATGATCTATTTAATATGTTGTAAAAGCCACAAAATTTAAGATAATCTCTCTTATAATGTTAACATTAAGTTGGCTATTATTGCCACACAATGGCGCATTCAATTGTGAGGGCTTTAGTTGCATTTTATCTGCATTTACCAGCTTTTTTCACATCGTGATAGGATTCAGTTCCCAGCTCTAACTTGGGGACATAGATTGTAATTCATTAGTAACTTGAGCGTCACTAAATCTCATTGTTAATTTTACTTCATATTTGATAAGCACTTCATAATGTGCTGTCTGTATCTCCAATCACTTGGCATTACGTAATATGTAATATGATATTTCATGTTTATCAGTCATGCTTCTGATGATTTGGTTCATACTTATAGACAAACACAAAGTTGGCATGTATAACCATGAGAGATCTAAAGCTTCAGTTCCCAAAGTGAAATGCATTGGATTATTGAATTTATATATTGAAGTTGTTGAATAAGCACTCGTTGTTGCTCTAAAATTTCTTCAAAACATCAGTAGTGAATTTCTATTATGCTTACAATTTGGTTGTTATTGTTGTAATTGCAGCATTTCAGTGAAAATCTATAGGAATAGTTTGAATCTTAAGATTCAAGAGGCAATTTAATGTGTCATTAAAGTAATTAATAATGTCAAGTAGAAGCAGGGGAACGTATGATTGTAATCCATGTCCGAAGTCTGCATCCTTGGGAAGGTGACAACTCATCGATAAAAGAACGCAATGATGAAATTGAACTCCATTGATATGTACTTACCAACCTGAATTATAGTTAGCAGATCCAAAAATTTATTTGGATGTTAAAGTGAAGTTTAATACAGTACAGAATTCTAGGAGGAAATGTTTTCTGCAGATCTGGTTGTTTGTGTATTAGAAGCTCTTGGTTATGATCTTATTTGACATGCATAATATTTGTTTTCAGCCCACTTTTTGTCACTTGGAAGAAAACGGTTAATGGCGGCGAGCCTCGTTTACGTGGATGTATTGGAACTCTAGAAGCTCGACGTTTGATTAATGGTTTTAGGGACTATGCTTTAACCAGGTATTGCAAAATGTTCCTGCTCAACTCATTGGTGTGTAATGTTTTCTCCAAATCTTGAATTTCTCTTATTTCCCCTTCCATCTTCTCTCCCAACAATAAATTCATATGTTTCTTTCCTCCTTCACTCGCTCCTGTGCTGAATGTCCCAAAGTATGTTTAATTTGAAGTGTAGGCTATGGCTGTGGTATATATAAACTATTTGAAGTGTAGGCTATGCCTGTGGTATATATAAACTATGTTATTGATGCACATGTCCTTTTCTTTCTAAAAAGAAACAATATGATAATGGGTATTATTGTCACGAAACTAGGGTAAACAAGTATGACTGTCATTTGTACTATATTGACAAAAAACATAGCTTCATGTATTAATTGGCAAAGCTAAAATATACCTTGATAAATCTATTTCCCTTGTTAGAGATGTTGGGGTAGGAGAAACTGAAAATGCAAGCACAAATGGAGCCTCACTTGGTTTTTTTTTTTTTGGAATGAAATCTCTTCTTCATGCATAATAGAATATGAGTCTCACAAGCTTCCTCTACCCCTTCCCCCCAACCCAGGTTTGGGCATGTGGAACATGGTGGCTTTTTCTAGTCTTTGGTACAAATGATTAGCAACATTTGGACCAGGACATGAGCTAACCAACTTACATTTGATAATTCGTTTTTAGGTGTGAGGTTAGAAGACACGTCAGCCTTTGACTTGTGTACATTATGCATATGTTGGAAAAGAAATTTCCCATACAACCCTTTTTTTTTAACATTTTTTAGGTTCGGTAATGGCAGGTTTTTCCTTTCCATATCCTGGGAATTGGTTACATGGCAATTCTTGGGAGTATTTTCACCCGGTAGACAATTAAGGACCTTTCTTGTTCATTTTATTATATATATATATATATACACACACATACACATTTTTTTTAACCATCCCTATTTTATCTATAATTTCCTCTTTTCGTAATCTTTTTTCCCCCATGACTATCATCCAAATTTTATCTATCATCTTCTCTTTTCCTATTATTTTCCTCTTTATTTTTATTTCTTCATCTCACGTTCTGGTTTTCCTCTGTTGATCTGAGCACTTGAGCTTCTAATTCATAAGATTATGGGAAAAGGATCAGCAGATGTTTTACCAATAGTTTCCTCCTTACATCCATTTTCTCATTAAGTTACGAGACTGTATGGAAAATTTGGTTAGATTTTTTATTTTAAAGATTCCAATAGTGAAAAGTTTAATAGTATATAGATTAAGATCATGTCTCATGTTTGTAATCAAATATCTTCTTCTCTAGTATAGTTGGTTGACTTTCCTGCTAGGCACAGATTATATTAATCAAGACATTGTCACTTTTCTTATAAATTATCCGTCCACAATGGCTTCAGTAGATAAAAAGATTAGTATGCTTTGGCCAAACACCTTTCTCTTATCACAACAAATTAATTGTTCTTCCTTTTATTCTCCCCTCTCCTTGAATGCCAAGTGTTTTCCAAACGTTGATGTTCAATATTCCTCTCTTTTGTTTTCCCCACCCTTAGAAAACTCTTTCTTTCCCCTTCTTTTTATTGTGAAAATGCTACTTAGCCAAGAGAGTTGGAAAATATTATGTTATTTCTGTTAATTATTTTGTATTCTACTTTGAATTTATGTTGTTTTGCTATTCAATTTTAAACAAAGTTTGCCTAATCTTTTTTAGGTTCACCATTACAATGCTTACTGTTTCTGCATGTCTTCAGTGCTGATATCTTTTCACAAAGTGTGGTACATGAATTCAATTCTCCATTTCATTATTATTATCTTGCAGTGCTTTGAAAGATCGTAGATTTGCTCCAATACAACCTAAAGAATTGCCTTCTCTGGAATGTACTGTATCCATTTTGACTGATTATGAAATTGCTAACAATTATCTTGATTGGGAGGTATGTATTCATTAAAGCCTATCTTGGGGCTCTGGGTAGGGAATTTCTCAGGCTTTCTAGTTCATTGGATTTATTGCGACCATTCTTGTGCTTTGCCTTTTATTATTGATGCTTGCTACAAGTTTTCTCTTGACTAAGATAAATTTCTTGACATGTTTTGCCTTCTCTGGAATGTACTGTATCCATTTTGACTGATTATGAAATCGCTAACAATTATCTTGATTAGGAGGTATGTATTCATTAAACCCTATCTTGGGGTTCTGGGTAGGGAATTTCTCAGGCTTTCTAGTTTCATTGGAATTTATTGTGACCATTCTTGTGCTTTGCCTTTTATTATTGATGCTTGATACCAGCTTTCTCTTGACTAAGATAAATTTCTTGACATGTTTTGCTTAAAGAGGTACGTGAACAAATAGCAAAGTTGAAATAAAAATATACCCTCTGTCATGCTTATCCAAAACTTGCATTTTAAATTGGATCAACAGATGATTCCTTAAAGCTAAATTCATGGTAAAAGAAATAGATGATTCCTTAAATTGGATTTGGAGGATAATGATTTGATGAACTAAATTGTTTGATTCACATATCGAGGGTGCTTTATTTGTAGAAAGTGCATGGTTTTAGATATACTGCATTTGCCAGTATGTGTTGGATTTTTGGCCTGCAGATACATTATTAATTCTAATGATACAATGTGATTGGAAATCACATCTGCATTTAATTTTCACTCTAGTTACTAATTTTGGAAAACATCGCACAACAGTGGCTGCCAAATACAGTTAGACACATCCAATTCTATTTTTTTTGGTATCTAATTCTGAAACTATTTTATTTTGAGTCACATGCACACAACCTTTTTCCTTGCATTTCAAAAATTTTATTTCCTTGGTTTGAGCTTGCAACTTAAACTATGCTTTTAGAAAAGAAAAGCTTAATGTTCTAATTAAGCATAAGACTCACATGATATGATACTTAGTTGTGTGAGACTGAATGTTAGTGACATAATAAGTTTTTGTTTTCTAAGCGAATCTGAGTTTTGATTAATTGCTATTAGGTGATACGCTACTCATTGTCCACATCAGTGATTGTTGGCTGATACTTCTAGAAGTAATAGTCACTTTATATTATAACAATAGCTACTATAAGAAGCACGGTTAGTTTGTAGTGTGTGAAAAATCGACTGACTTATCTCTCTTAATAAGAACCTTTTGGTCTCTTTCTCTCTGTCTGCTCTATCTTTAACATTCTGTGTCTTTCCTTAACTTATCAAACCTTAAAAAGTTTTCTACTAATAAAAAACTAAACAATTGGTATCAAGGCCACTCTTCCATGTTCATGGCTTACATCACAAGATTGTTTGATGAATTGAGGATCGAACTATCTACTTTGATTTCCGTTAGTGTTACAGAATCTGAGAAGAGGTAGGAGTTAGTTGGAAGCAAGTAAAATCATAGGAGAACATGCTACAAGCTTCCATCAAACAACTCAAAGCACTTATTACTGGCTTGAGTGTACAAAACAACATAAATTTGGCAGGTACCTCTCAAGCTGTTGAATTACTGGTCTGGAAAATGTAGCTCTCTCCGATATCATCGGTTGATTACACAACCACACTGACATAAAATTTCCTAGGTTTGACGGGGAAGGGGTAGATGGATGGTTAATGTGGCTTATCATTTTTGAGGTTCGTAAGTTTTTACTTGGAAATAGAGTAAAAGTTGTGGGCTCCACTATGCTGATATGAAGTGAATCTTGTAGAAGTGAAATAATTTGTTTTTAGGTGCTTTAATTGAACTATGAATTTTGAGAATGCATCTATTAAAGTGCAGTAGGAAGAATTTGGTTGTCCACAATTGGAGGGTCTTGAAGCCATCACAATCTGTAACAACTTTCTGTTACTAGTAAGATTGGTGGGAAAATATAGAATTGGTCCTACAAAGGGCATTTAGCTAAATAGAAGGAATCTATGGAATTTCTATAACAAACTTGAAAAGTTCAATGAGACTTCCCTGTTATCTTTCTTTGTCTTTCTTGATTCTTCTTTTTCTTCTTTTCATCGTCCTCTTACTCTTATGTTCTTATCTTTCTTGATTTCTACTTCTACAATTCGGTCTGAATTGTACCCTAAAAGCAAACATCTTGAAGGCACACACATCGAGTTTTTTCATGTATGGTTTCTGAGATGAGTTTCTAATGTTTAATGCATGAACCTTTTATGAGGCTTATGCCTTGGATAGAAAATACCCTTAACTCATAATCTAATAATCAATTGCATCTGATTTTTTGAAATAAAGGCGTAACTGAAAAGAAACTTGTGGTAACCAAATATTTAGGTCGGACTGTATGACTTGAGGTTGGGTTTCTTCGATCTTCTTCTAGCTCACCTAGCATACTGCTACAACCTCCACTATTCCTCTGTCTCTCTCACGCACTTCACCACCTGATTTTCACTTACATTCCATTTCTCCATTAACTTTTCTTCAAGAAAAAGCCCAAGAAACGACACCTAATGCTTCACCCATCATCAACTTCAAAAAACCTCTTTGTAATCCTTTTTTTTTTGCTTCTTGTTTCTCCATATGTTTATAGAGTTTCTGTTTTGAGCTAAATACCTTTACCTTTATTTCCTTGTGACTCAGTTTCATGTTCTTTAATTTCTCCTTTGTTGTCACTTTCTTTTCCATCTAAATTGAATTCACAGCTTCTTTTAGCTTCTCTTTCCACAAAATATGGAGACGATGAGCTTGTATTGGGAAATAGTGCAATGGAACCATTAGTAGCTAATAGGTTTATGGTAATGTGTTAGACGGGAAAGAGTTTTGGGAGAAGCCTGGTGGAGAAAGGTATAAATTAGATTCGAATTTTAGTATCAAACATTGAAAATCTTCTTCGAGAATTTCCAAGGAGAAGAGAAGGTTCTTGATTGTTGTTGCTTCAGGCAGTTGAATCAACAAAGGAATCAGATTGTTGATGCTGTTGTTAGTACAAGAATTCTTGAAGTTGCTCTGGTTTTGCCTAGTTTGCAAGTTAATTTGATTTGGGACGATGATAAATTGAAGCCATAATGTTTATATCCAAACCCGCGTGATTTGCCTTCTGCAGAACAAAGACAATGATTCACCAATGCTGATCGCCGTCAACACTGTTGCCGTTATCTTCTTTGCCATCTTTTAGCTGATACTTCATGAAGTAATAACCAATTTCTGTTATAGACTTATAGCTGGAATGGGCAGGAAATTCTAGAATAGATACTATAAGAAGGTGTTTAATCAGTAGTGTGTCTGCCAAGAATTCTGTAATTGAGTATTGAGTTCTCTTTTCTCATAAGTTGTATTCTCTATCTCTCTCAATCTGTGCATCTCGTCCTTCACTTATAAAATCCTTAGTTTTCTACTAATCAAACTTTAAGTCATGATATTATTCATGCATTATTAACTTCATGATTTGAAAATAAAATAAAAAATCTTTAAATTCATTTTATTATAGCTTAGGTGATACAGCCAATAATTTTTTCTTTTTGCTTTGTAGTGGAGGTAGAAAAATTAATTCTGTATGACATGTAGGAGAAATTGTGAACACGGCTAGAGTAACAAGAGATGGTCATCTAGCTAATACTAGACTCGATGACACAACTAGCTAATATTTTTTACGATCACTTTATCCTGGTGGACTTTTTGATTGCTAGTGTGTAAATTTTGTGGTCAATCCACAACCTAATATGATATTGTGGTCGGAGTAGAATAACATTCTGTTCAAATGATAAGTGCTGTTCCTTATGGTGAATAGTGTGGAAAAAGAAAAGGCCATATGATTCAAAATTTTAAGATGTTCCACTAAAGCTGTTGGATCATATCTAAAGCTTTCATTTTGCTTTTGAAAGGTTTAGGCATAATTGATCATTAGAACTTGTAATTCTGCTTAGTGGAGCCACTAAAATTCAAAATTGACCTAATTAATATTTGGTTTATTTCAAGTATTTTGGTAAATGGAATTTAAGTAGCTTGTACATGCTCGCCATGGACAACAAAAAGTCATGGAGACAACTGGGGCTTAATTGTAGAAAATCTTGAAGTTTTACTATTTTTACATTATTAGCGTATATTTCGTTTTTCTCAATTATGGATAACTTTTAAGATTGTGTAGATCTTAGTCTCCATTGTATTTTGATAATGTAGTAACCAAAATGCTATTAAATTACATGCAATATATATATATTTTTTTTTGAGCATGCAGGACAAATATGACCAAATACATGGATTGACGAATAAAAAATTCTACTTGCGTTTATAGAACTCTAAACTTTGGATGCTCAATCATGCATCTAAAGTTTAAAAATTTATAACACACTTGGACACGTGTTAAATTACTATTGAGCTTAATCACCCGTTAAACTTTTATGAATGCACAATTTAGCACTTGAACTTAGCATTCTTTTTGTTGGAATTCACACTCTTCCATGCGCATGGTAGCAGGTAAAAGCCACATGCCAATTTTTCCAGCGTGGCAAGGTGTTAGATAATAGCAAAATTTAAAGTTCAAGTGCTTGTAAACTAGAAGGTTCTGTTCAGGAATTTGGATATAGCATAAGTGTGAATTTTATGTACTTTGCTGGACAAATGCTGATTTAACTTTCAAAATCAAAATACAATTCACCATTCGTTACTATTTTTGGTTAAATACTTCATTTATGCTTTTAATGGTTTGAGGAAATTGGTCTTTTTCTCCCTTTGATTACATAAGCAAAACTCATATTTATTTTAATTATGCTTTGTAAGTTAAGGGATTGGTCTTGATTTAAATTTCATTTTGGTAAATGATTTTTCGAAAGTGTGACTAGATGCTAAAATTGTTCCATCTATCCCATAAAAACTGGAACACTTTCCTTTTTCGACATCCCAATATTATACGCTCATTTTTATGAAGTTTAAAAGTTTGAATTCTATGTGATGCCTTATTTAGCTTGACTTGAATAAATTAATTTCTCTTATATTTTCTATTTAGAGCATATAATTCTTATGCATTTGTAAATTGAAGAAATAACATTGTTATAAACTTAAGGAACTGATTAAGACTATTGGTAATGGTTTCTTAATGCTAAAATGAAAAGAAATCAAAATTCATTGAAAACATAATGGATAGTGTGCAGGTCAACAGCCAATAACTAAAGATAGAAAAACAAACAAATAAAATAAAAAACTTTTAGTCAATAGACAATAACTAAATTTTCTTAAATAAGGTTTAATGTGATGGAGGAGTACAATAGAACACTTCGTACGCTTAATAGTTCCAGAAAAAAAAAAGAGTAGGAAGAAGAGTGAGTAAACTAGAGCCTTGGATTAATCAGTTGCATGTATCTGTTATGGTTTTCCCATTCCCATGAACTATTAGATGTACTAATGATATAAAGAAATAGTTATAGGAGAGGAATAGTTTAGTTGTCATCTTTTGTTGCAGGAGACAGAAAAAAAAAATGTATCTTTGCAAATATGCTTCTTTATGGAAATCTATTGATACATGATCATTTCTTTTCTTCCCCACTTACAGTTTGGATTTGGCTGCAGATTGAAAAGCACGGTATAATTATTCAGTTTGTTGATCCTAATAGCAATGCAAGGCGAAGTGCCACATATTTGCCTGAAGTGGCTGCCCATGAAGGTAATACTTACAACGGGACTCGCTCATTTGAATGCTATCATTATTTTAAAATATGTTATAGTGCTTTGTCATAGGCTACATGCATGGTTTGGTTTAATTTTGTTGAACTATTGACTAGTCTTAATAATGCTGGAAAATTCATTCAAGCATTAATACTTTTGAATCCCTCTGTTTATTCCAGATGCTTTTATAAGACATCTGTTTGTTCTTTTTCCTAAAAATCATGATTGGGACACTAACTGTCTAATCCAACTGATGAGGAATACCATGCTTCATTCAATTGGATTTAAAATCTTGCACTAAAAAGAGTAATCTCATATAGTCGGATTCTAAATTATTTGTGAGGTACAATTGATCCTAGAGCAAGCAGATCTGCACACATGCCTGTTTCATTTTGAATGACTCCCCTATCTGCCTTGACAACATTGGCAAGTTGGGTGTTCTACTGAGAAAATTATATATGTAGACAAAAGGAGGGAATACTATTTAGATGCTGATTTTGGTCTATATATGTGGATGGCTCCGAACATTTTGCACTTACTAGGAGAGTCCAACTTGCAGCGGTTCATGGCTTTTCTATTGCTTACTGCTTAGTAAACCTGAAATGAAAAGACTTCTCTTAAGATGAACCCATTATCTTGAAGTCGTACTATTACAGATTTTTCCTGCCAAATTAGTGTTCTGGTAGCTTTTGCATCTTAGGAATATATGTGCTTCACCTGTGTACATAAGTTTTTTAGAGGATATAACATCTCATAATCATGATTCAAATTGTGGATCCTCATTTTGGCAATTTGGTTGCAGGTTGGACAAAAGTGGAGGCAATCGAGTCATTGATGCGTAAAGCAGGGTATAGTGGGGATATTACTGAGTCACTTTTGAAATCTATTCAACTAACTCGTTACCAGAGCACATTATTTACCATGACATATAGTGACTATGTCTCATATGTGAAGGCAAAGAGGGGGGCAGCTCCGTCTATTAATGGGGTTACTAATGGGGTTATTAAACCCAACAATCATTGATTTTTAAACAACCAAAAGAATTGTTTGAAGATGATAAATTGAGGGTTGGATTTGCTCTGCCCTAACTGCTTCAGTTATTGTTGTGACCTGTGAATATCATTCTTCAAAGTTCAAATTCATTTGATTTTGAAGAAACAATGGCATTTTTCATGTGACAGCTCCTCTGGAAGGGAAGCTGTGCTGTTTGTTGTAACTTTGAAAAATCCAAAGTGTGCCTTTATGAATGGAATGGATTTTCATAATCTATCCAAAATATTTCTATTTCTGTTTTCCAACTTGATTCTTGTCTTCAGATTTTTGACCACTGCCAAATATTCACAAGCCCATATAAATCTAAAATATAAACTCAGACGATTTGAGGGAAATGATATTTGATCTGTAGATTACAGTTTTTGAAGTTTGGCGTTGACTGCTATTGCTAATGAAACAATCCATGATGTTATGTTCTGTTCTGCTAGCAGAACAAAAATACCCCTTTCTCTTTTCTTCCATTACTTTAGTACTAACCATGTCATGGTTAATGAAGAATTCAGTACCCAATCCTCAATTCTTCACTTTATGCAGCTCCTTAATCTTCAGAATTTTTTTTTTCCTTCTATGAACTCATCTTTTATATTATTTACTATCTTATATAAAATCAACATTTATATTCTCACCGATATATAAATATTGTTTTTAAATTGTGTTGTTAGGTAATAAATACAATATTTATATACTAATGATTATATAAAATCAAAATATATGGGAAAATTGGTGAAATTATACAAAATGTTATTTTCTTTTTAAAAAATTAACACTATTTTATTTTATTTTTTTAAAAATAGCATTTTAGGACTAACAAGGTTTACAAAGATAAATAACAGCAGTAACATTTTTTAATAAAGTTAAACTTGAAACAACAACAACAGTAGTTTTGAACAGATCAACATAAATATCAACATTTGATTGAAATAGTTTAACATTAATAAATTGACATGGACTAGAAGTAGATTGAAAGTGAAGGAAACAGTGTTATGAAAAAAAAAAAACAAAAACATTAATCAATTTGATTTAAACAAACAGAAATTTTACAACCTTAACTTTTTAAAAAAAAAATATTAATCAGATTGCTTTTCACTTTAAAAAAAAATCGAGTCTTGGAAAAGAAAGACTAGCAGCAAGCATAAACACAACATAATAGTTTCGTGATAAGGAGAACAAGCTTTCCAAAATAATGCTCATAGAATTCCTCAACAAATAGGAACAAAACAGATCCCAAAACACAGCAGCATTAGTCTCAACACAAACAACAACAGAAATAGAAGAAGGTAAACAACAATAATCTTACCATTTTTTAAGCTTAACACACGACAGTAAGCTTGAAATAAGCTACATTTTAAGTTTGTAATAAAAAAAATTAAATTGAAATTCAACAACAATAAACAACAACAGTGATCACCCTATTAATCAAATAGGTTCCCAAATTATTTCATCCATCATAAATTAGAAAAATATAATACAACTGAGCATCATACATGACATCATTATAAGCATAAAATGCATTTACATACTTGCGCATAAGCATCGTTTTTAATAAAGATTTCGTACATGTTAAGAAATTGAATATATGAATATGTTATGAGAAAATAATTAGAGTATATAAATAAGTTAAGTCTTTAATACTTATTTACAGTCGGTAGACGTAAACGAGGGCATGTTTAGAGTTTTAACTGTTGCGACCAATAAAACGTCGGTAGCGCAAATAATTTAAAAGAAATTATTTTGAAATTTAATGATTTGGAAAATAAATGTAATAAATGAATATATTTGTTTAAGGAACCGTATAATCATGACGACGTCATAAATTTCGATTCCGCTAACATCCCCGAGGTACTAGAGTCGATATTGGGCACCGATCAGGCTGCTAATATTTTCGGACCCGATTTCGGTGAAATTTTAAATAATATTTATTATTATTATTATTATTATTATTATTATTATTATTATTATTATTATTATTATTATTATTATTATTATTATTATTATTTTCGGACCCAATTTCGGTGAAATTTTAAATAATGTTTATTATTATTATTATTATTTTAATGAAATAATTGAAAGAATATATATATATATATATATATATATATATATATATATATATATATATATATATATATATATATATATATATATATATATATATATATATA
>CANUEY010461812.1:0-30037 GCA_948099555.1 Croton setiger | reverse complement strand
TTTTTAAAATCTATAAATTTTTTATAACAAAAACAATCATGGTTTATTAGTTGTTTGTTTTTTTTTTTTTTTTTTTTTTTTTTTTTGAACTCTGATTTTGATTCTCTTTTATCCTCCCGTGATGGGTGGGGGTAACAAGTTATCTAAATTTTTTTTTTTTTTTTTTCAGAAAAAAACTTTTAACATTTGCTTTTGTGATTGAATAATGTATTTGTGTTTTCCTTGACTGTATTTTGTTTACATTTTCTAAGAACCCATTTGGGAAAAGGAAAGATGGAAGCCACCCAGTTGCTTCTCCTAGTGCCAATGGAGCTCCACCAACATACCAGTAGCTTGAAGGGGATGTACTCTGATCTCTTTGCTCCGAGAAATACATGATAGGATGCATCTTGCAGCTGTTCCATGCATCCATTTCATAATCAACATCAGCATTAGCATCCTTCTCACGTGCATGAACGCACATAGTGCCATCATGAACGCACCATTGGGTCATGTTATACCAATTTTCTTCAGGACATGCATTTGTCAGAAGCATATTTTTATGTGTGGATAACTAATAGGAGCACGGATTTGTTTATCATTTGTAGAAGTGATGCATGGCAGTATATTTTTGCAAGTTAATATTTGCTTTCCTTCTGCCTCTGATTGCCCATATTCTACTACATTAGTTTTAGGAGATGATTTTCTGACAAAGTCATCTTGTGAATTTTAATTCTCTTTGTAGGCTCAATTACTATACATTACGGAACATGACATCCTAAGGCAGTTGATATTCTAATCTCATGATTCATGACACAAATTCATTTCATGAATCATGTATTCTTATAGCCACTAACATAAAACCTATCTTTAGTCTTTTCCAATCTTCCCTCCATCCATTAGCTCAACTAAAAGTAGTCGCAGTGATTTAACGGTCAGGTAACTAAAAGCATAGTAATCTAAAGAATGTCTGGAAATATATGCCCTTTCATTCATATGCAGGCCTTTTTCAGTACAAAAATGAGAAGCGTCTACTCGCCGCCGCTGCTTAACATCTGGTAATATCACTTTGGTCAGGCGTTCTCATTTGGGTATGTTAGATTGTGGAGGTTAACTGAAGCAAATGTGTTGAGAATAGGGGAGCAAACGTAGGTTGGCTGAATTCACAAGTTTATTTATTTATTTTACTTTTGCCTGGTGGTGTTTACCTGTTGCAATTGGGAAATTGAAAATGGGTAACAAAGCAGCATGTAGTTTCTATCAAGTGTTAGGGTAAAGTTTATTTTTCTAACAGGAAAGCTCCATCTCCATCTATGATATTGTTCCCTTTGCTGTTTATTATAAGTGGGTTTTGCCTGTTTCCAAATCTTTATGTATGTAAAAATAAAATGTTTACTTTGGAGAAATGTCAACCAAATAATCGGAATCCAATGATTGAGATGTATTTTAGAAGTAACACGAATTGATTTTTATTTATTTCAAATCAGAATTCATTAAAGAATTTGAAATATACAGATTTGAAAATAGAAATGGTTGATCTAAAAGTAGTATAGTGAAAACATTGATAGTTAATTAATTTAATACAACTGGGATTACTAAAATATAGAGCAAAAAATTTCTTCAAATTCCTTTTGATCCGTTTCATGAAAACCCAACAATTTTGTTGTGGAGAGGCTTCAACAATTTCCTTATTGGTATGGAAATCAAGAGTCATGCGTGGATTTCTTCAATCTTCGTGCAATGGCAAATTAGATTTCTGGATGCAAGTGTGTGCAAAGAGCAGCAATCACAAATAGAAATTGGACAAAAGTTGAGGTGATGGTAGGATGATTCTGTGTTTGATTTTTTGGAGGGTTACTCTGCAATCTTTTGTTGTTTGCTCCGATAATTGTTTTTGTCTGTCTGATTTTGTAATTTAGATACCAGATTTATTGCTTTTCTTTTTTATATATATATGTTATTAGCATAAACTTTTTTTTTTTGTTTGTTTTCTTTTTATGTTATTTAACTTTTGAATACACATTAATTTTTATGCAGTAATTAAATCGAACTAATTTCAAAAAAAATTTAATAAAACGTTCATGTTTTATTTATATCATCTAATTTTCAATTACACTAATTTTATGATTTTTAATTTTATCTTAAAAATATTATATTTCCAAAATAATTATACTATGTTTATAAAAGTTGGTAGTTTGAAAATAATTTATTAAACGATTTTATTAAACTTTGCACTCTTTCAGCATTAATTAATAGTATTAGTTCACAGTGAATTTAATTATCTTACAATTATTTTTAACATTGGAAATAAGTCATTAACCAATCAGATGAGGAGAGAGGATGTAAAATAAAAGTAAAAATAACTAAATTCACAATTTTCAATGTAAAATTAATACTATTAATTAATGCTTAAAGAGTACAAAATTGTACATGGTATGCTAGTTTTAAATGATTTGTATATACATAAATTATTATAGCTCCGTAAAATCAACTCGTCTAATGATTTAAAAAAAAGTACAAACTTGGAAATATTAGGTCCTCAATTTTTTTTTTTAAAAAAAAAAAAGAAAATAGAAATATGGAAAATCAACACAAGCAAAATTTGGTTGTTTTTTCTAACTTTTGATTTTGTTCCCTATATATCCCAAAAAATTCAACACAAGCAAAAATATTAAAAAAATGCACAGGTGGCAAAATTTGGCTTAAGATTGTTGTTGTGGTTCATGTCATGCGCATTGCGTGGTTTTCGCAGTTGTGCTTCGTATCATGCATCCAATTTTTCAGTGCGAATTGCATAGTTTTTATACTATTTCGTTTGAGAAGAAAAATCAGACTTATTCAAAGATAAAGTGATATATATGGATTCATCCATAAATTTAGGGGAGAAAGTAACAGACCTCACCAAGTTTTGAAAAATTTTTAATTTGAAAGAATTTTCATTCATTGAAAGAAAAAAAAAAAAACCAAAGGCCGCCTCCTTTGTCAGAAGCATCCCACGCTATTATTCACCATCAAACCATCGGAGGACGACCAAAAACATGTTCAAAGTTCTTAGTCGCCACCACCTAGAAATCAATTCTAATCATTTTCCGAGTTGTTTCCGTTCTGTTTTCTATTGGTGTCCATTGATATTCTTGTTGTCAACATAATTCCAATTGATTCGATTGAGTTTCAGTCGAAAATCAATCAATATTCAAAGCTTCTTCAATGGCAATAATTAAGGTCCAACTACTTCAATTTTTCCCAACAAATCTTGACAATATCCGATGGATTTCAGGCCGCCATTGAGTTTCCAATGTAATTTTTGACTAGGATCCAGTTGGAACCGTTCAATTTCTGTTGAGTAGCAACTGAAAAAGTTTGTTTTCTCCCTCACCAAAACTGTCGAAAAAAAAAAGTTTTGCCAGATTTTGTCACCAAACCGTCAATGGAAAACAACAGAAGCTAGAAAATGCCTGCATACTAATCATATACCTTATGTATACTTATGCGAAAAAATTGGCCTTCGTTGTTTTTTTTTTTTTTTTAAAAAAAATAATTGTCCTAAAAAGCTCTAAATGGACATTTCTTTTCATTATTTTTATGTTTTTAGACCTTTGGACTATTATTTTATTTCTAGAGGATGATCTTGTAAAGATGATAAATTGCTGATGATACTAATTAGAAATACAAGATCTGAATCAAAATAAGTGTTCAGAAAAGATAGGGTTCCATTAACAAAAGGGGTTCCTAGAGGAGCTCTAAAACTTGACCTGCAACAACAAAATGTTATTCACTTATATAAATTAAAGTTGCCAATCTATTGGAAGATTTCCAACTTTCTCCAGAAGCTTGTTTGTCTGAGAAAAATGCCTGACAACAAAATAATTAATCATTAATCATCACAATCTCGGTGTTAACTACTTCAATGCCAAATCCCTAAGCTCGTCACTAACTGGACTGACTAACAAAAATGAGAGAAACAAACCTGCAGCCAAAGAACCCTCTGTTTGCAGACAAACCAGAAGGATGTGCTGCTTTCAGAATGTAATGCTTTGTTCCATCGATTAACCTGCGAGTGTGCAGCATTCTAAATTTTTTTAGCCAACATTATTCTTCAACAAGTTTAACTTGAAACCCCAAAAGAATAGAAAGAAGATGAGCAGAAAGCCAAGCATAGTAAAGTATTATACGTCAATGATGTTGTTAATTTTATTAACGAATTAAGAGTTATGGTTAAAATTTGACTTAAAAAAATTTCCGTGGTACTTTGATGGGTATATATATATATATCACCATATTGAGATACCTGGATTTCTCTTGAGCAGAGTTTCCCCAAAGGAGAAAAACCACTCCTTTCTTCTTCTGTGAAATTGTTTTAATAACTGAATCTGTAAATTGTTCCCATCCCTTTTTAGCATGAGAATTTGCTTGATGACTCCTGACTGAATGAGATAAAGGCAAGGTAAACATGTCATACTGTTTCCACTACATTACATTACAAAAAAAAAAACAAAAAGGTGCTCTGAATGAAACCTTAACGTGCAATCGAATCAAAAGTTACATTCACTGTTAATACATCTACTATAGAGGTTACTTATGCTTAGAAATTTTCATATTATTCATTCCAGGAAAGACATCCCAAAATGAATAAAAAGGTTCATCAGTATTGTCCCTTGGAATTTTCATATTATTAATAGCAGTAAAAGACATCCCAAAATGAAGAAGAATCTTTCAGTATGAGATGGTGAAACTAAAGCATTTTAAATGAACTCTGGAAAGTTTTTCCCAATTACTTTGCTTTCCATTTTTTTTCCATGTCATATAATTAACTTAAAGACAGAAAGTGAGAATTGTAAAACACTCTACGACAAAAGCAACAAATAAGTGAATTGAGGCCTAAAAAATTAGTTCAGTGGAAGTTAAAACGTGATAGTTGAAAAGTAAGGTAACCACAAAAAGCAGAGCTCCAAGATTTGAAAAGTAGCTGGCTTTTTGTCCATAAATGATTTTCTGTGGCATTCCATTTGCAAAACACCACATTAGACATGCATGTGCAAAACTCCTAGCTTTACCACTGATTTTCCTCTAACTTTCTGAAAAATTCAAGCACGATGCAGGCATCATGTATTGAGACTAAAATAATATAACAAAAAGAGAGAGAGAGAGAGAGAGGCACGAAAGGGGGGAGAAATGGGTTGGGAAAAGGGAGAACACAAAATCAGTCAACCGTGTCTTTGTTCATCAATAATTCACATCTTTAACAAAGCAAGGATGCTTATATAGAGCTACATGAAACATAAAGAAAAAATACAACTGTGGACAAATTCCTAAAGCATTATGAATGAAGTCTGAAAAATTCCTAAAGAACTACTTATGATAAATGGAAAAATTGGAATAAGGAATATAAACACTCCAAAACAGAATACTCCCAAGCAAAAATTGGGAGGCCCTCAACCGTGAGTTCTTGGAAGGTTGAACTATCCTCAATTTTTGAAGGGGGAAAAAGGAAAATAAAAGAAAACAGAGTTAGTATCTTAGCCGTCTTAGCTTTCAGCAGCAAATATTAAACTAGACATCTAATCCTGGTTTCATGGCAAACAAAAAAAGTCAAGGCATATGCCGTTATACCAGTAGCTCAACCTTGAGCAAAGGGTTATGCATCACACCCTCGCGCCCCCTCCCACTTGAGAGTTTCCAATATGTCTATATGTGGCATGATACTTACTAAATTTGGTCGTACTGCAACTCAAGAAGAGCCCCCTAGCTATCTATGGCAACTATCTACAACACAGAAATGAAACTTTAAAGAAGAAATATAAAAGTTTTCCCCTATAAACAGTACAATAAACAAAAGAGAATTTATTGGTATGCATATTATATGAGAAATCCTCTAAAATTCAAATGATTTTTAGTTAGGCTCTTAAACAGTTTACCAACTAAGTACTTAAAATATGAAACACTATGAATTTTCCTTTCTTGAAACAATTGTAACAAAAATATTGGAGTTGTGTTAACTGGGAGTAGAATTTCAAAAGAATTGAATGAATTTGCATTAAGATGTAATGCCCATGTCAATTGATGACAGTTTTATTGCATATTTTATGCCAAAATACCACTGATACTCAAACATTTAGGATTTGGCACCCAAATATTAGTCCTGCAATTTACAAGGTAGTAGAAGGTCACAGGGAAAAAAACTAGAAGAATAAGAACATGGTAGTGCTTTTCTGCACATTTCCCTTTTATGAGAATAAATCAAAATTTTAGCACGTAAAAAACTCACTCACAATTTAGAAACTCTTACCTGTAAGAACAGTATTGAGCAATAGAACGCCCTGCAATTTCCAAAAAAAAAAAAAAGTTTAAACAAATATAAAACATATCAGAATATTTTCTTTGAAATGATGCTATGACAGAATATATGTTATCCCACTTTTCTTTTCCTCCCTTTAGTTTGTAAAGAATCACACTTTTGAACACAATATATATTAAAAATTAAAATAGTCTCTTAAAATGGTTAAATCTTTGGTGAGAAAGAAGAATGCATATGGCACAGTCAATAACGATGTCCATCAATTTAGTTAGCCAGGCCTTCTCCCACAAGTAGATTAAAGTTTCTTCCTAACCTTGCATGACAATTAGCATGACAACACTCAAGGAAAAATAAAATCTCAACAAAAATTGGCTGTTGAGATCTCTTGGAAAATGCAACTTTCTTCTGCTTTAAAATACTAAATGACAACTTAAAACCATATTCAGCCCCTAAACTAAAACTTGCTCAAAATGATTGGGCAGAGAGATCACAATTTCTCTACTGTGTGCATTATTACAGTCATTGAATTGAATGCATCTCACATATTGAATTTTCTTATTATGACCTGTATTTTTATACAACAGGAGAAGCAACATAAGAAAAAAAAATGCTTTTTATGTGAAGTGAAATCCCATGTACTAAACCTTTATTTGTATAAACGAACTTCACCGAATTCAGATTCAAACACTAAAAAAGTGGAAAGGGAACATCATAGGATAAATTTACAAAAGGGTAAAAGAAATTGAAGAAAATACCTGAATCGCCCATCTTTCTAGATTACCATGAGAAGGAATGGTACAGCCAAGATCTTGCTTAAGTTCCTTAAATATGTTAACAAGACTGGAAGGAGCTTTGATTCCAGCAGGAACAGAAAATGAAAGGCCCATTGCTTGACCAGGACCATGGTAAGGATCCTGTCCAATAATAACGGCCTTAACACTGTCAAAAGGGGTTGAATTGAGAGCATTGAAGATCAAGTGCTGAGGTGGATATATGGGTACACTGCCACTGCAAATCTCAGTTTCAAGAAATTGACAAAGACTTTTAGCGTAGGGCAGTTGCAGTTCTCCGTTAAGCGCTTCTAACCAAGTCTCCTCCACCAACAGTTTCTCCAATTTCACATACCCAACACCTTCACCTTAAACAAATAAATGAAATCAGTAAAAATTGACAAGTTCAGAGGTAATTTGAAAACCCTAGAAAATGAGAATAGAAGTGAGGGATTACTTTTGGTGTTGGTAACTAATTGTAAACAGAGATTGAGATTGCGCTTGGACTTGGCACGCAGTTTGTTGAATTCGATACGAGATCGTTGAACGGCAGTGAGGGGTGAAGAAGAAGAATCGGAGATGGATTTGGAAGAAAGGAGAGGATTGAGATTTTTTGAAGGTTCGACAGAAGAAGAAACCTTAATGCGCTTTGCCGGTTGTAAGAAGTCCTTCAGCGTCTTTGCAGACGCCATTGCTTCTCTTGGGTGGATGGGAGGGTTTTGGCGGGAGTCGCTCGCTCTCTGGCTTATAGGGATTGTTTTACTATTTGATTGGCGCTAATTATGTAAATATTCCAAACTTCGTCAACTGAACAACTCAGGATTATTTATAAAAAAATAATGAAATTTAAAATGTGGACATACTAACGCAAGTTCATTTTGCGTAAGAACTTTCCCAAGTTTATTATGCAAAAGCAGATCACTTCCGCAAGTTAATTAGTGGTTAAGAGAAAATTAAAGTAAGAGGCTGCTCGCAAGATGAACTTGCAAAAATAGACTTTTACAAGTTCATCATACGAAAATGAGGTTTCGTAATTGAAGTCAAAATGTGGTTCCCATTTCATTTTCACAATAAAAATCTAAAGATGGTCCCCCATTTTCATTTTCATTTTTCACAATAAGAGATTTATACACGTTTTTAATTTGTAATAATAAAAAATTAAATTTATTAATAACAAATTATTATAAATATAATTAGTAATAATTAATTATTTTATTAAATTATTTAATGAATTTAATTGTTTAAATTAGTTATAAGTATCAATTAATGTAATTAAACGTAATTAATGAAAAAAAATATTAAAGAAAGTTAGTTAATCAATAAACATATTACAATTAGTAATATTTAGGGCTTAATTTAAATTTTAATTAATATATTTAGTTAATAATTTGATGTAATTTAAATTTTAATAAAATATTTAAAAATTAATAACTTAATAAATAAAATATTCTTTTTATAAATGCATAATAAATTTCATACAATATTAGTAATAAATTATTTAATTTCATAAAATATAATTAATTAATAAATTTAAATTGGAGCTCTATCAGACGGAGGATGAGAAATTGGGCACGATCGCACGTTATGTTCTGGATTCCTACATCGGCTGCAAACGGACCCTCGACGCGTTTGCCTTCTAGTATAATCCATCACCATTTTCACAATTTTTAGGCTTTTTCGGTGACAGAATAATGATATTACTCAAAATCCAATCGTTTTTTCTATCTCCTCTAACTTAAATAGCCTATTTACTTTCGCAAGTTCGATTTTCGAAAAAAAAAAATTTAATCCACTTTTGCAAGTTCATCTTGCGAAAGTGAGCAAATTTCGTTTTGTGATTAATGTTTCGCAAGTTCATCATGCAAAAGTACTAGTTTTGTACACATTTCAAATTCCTTTTTTTTTCCACAATTTAAATTTGATATTTTTTTAATGCACCCGAACAACTCAACTAAGATGACATTTTATTCAAGTTTTAAATTTTCAAATAAATTCTATTAATTTATTAAAATTTTCATATTTTGTAATAGAATAATTCATTAATATTTTATATTAAAATATTAAATATTTTGATAATTAATAATATTAATAGTATATTTATTTAGACTAATAATAAAGTTATTTTTATTTTCTTCAAAAATTTATGCATTTAGTATATTTATTTTATCTATTATCTATAAAATTATATTGTTAAAATTCTTTATCTCTTTCATTCATATTCATAATTATTTAAAATTTATGAAAAAATAAATAAAATTATTAGTAAAAATTTTATTTAAAACAATTGGTTGGTAATACAGTTCACATTAAAAATTTAAAATATCATAATCATAATTACAATAAAAAATTAAGTTCTAAAAATATATATATATAATAGAATAATTTATTATTCTTTTAATACATTTTGAACGGAAATTATTTATATAATAATAACAAAATATATTATGCTGACGTGGCATAAGGAGAGGAATTCACCTGTTGTTTTTATTTGATTTGATCAGCTGCATTCGAATGCCATGCGCTTGTAATATTGAGGGTCTTGATCGGTAATTTTATTACCTTCTCTCTCTCCAATTTCAGTTATGTTAGAATGCTATTAATATTACCAGGTAAAGACAAGATAATCATCTTAACTAATTTAAAAATAAGTAGGAGTAAGTGTAGTAATCTTCTATTCTTTTGGATCAAAATGCTTCCAAATAGGTTAAATTTTAACTATTCTGAAATGAAATGAATCAGTTCAACAAAAACTGAAACATTAATCTGATCCTTGTTTCCTTGCTGCATTTTCAAGGGTATGTGAATTGTTTGCCTCATTTTGTCGTTATTTTGTCCATATCATCTTAGAAAGAAACAAATGCTTCTGAGGTACTACAATAAATAAAGGGTGATTGCCAAAATTAGGGTTAAAATAATTAATGTGGACAAAAAATGGTGTAAAATTTGAATTGTGGACATTTATGCGGAATTCGCATTCATAGTATGCGACCGCTTAATTTTAATTAATACTTCGCATACACAAAATGTGAACACTAAGTTCGCATACTGGCTATGCGAACATTTAATTTGAAATACTCGTTCGCATAGGCGGTTTGCGAACTCTCTGAAAAGATGGCAAAAAAGGAGGACACGTGTGAGGCATGCAGAGAATGCAGAAAATGAGTTCTCATATGAAGAATGCGAACCAAAATGTCAATAAATACCCCCAAATAATTCAGAATGGGCAAAACAAAAGTGAGAGAGAAAAAATTAACGTACGGGTAAAACAGTCAATATTGAGCAGTAGTTATTTTGTAAAATGGCATTTACTTCTCCTTTTGCGTTAAATATATACTGGAGCAGCGAGTTTTCTTTTGTCAACGGTGTAGTCGGTCTAAATCTCAGTTGCGCGGATGCGACAATAGTCGTTAAATGTGAAACGTCATTCGATCAACTTTACGAGCGGGTATGCGAAGTATGTCGGGTGAATAGTGTCGTGGTGCGACTGACATTGATTCTAGTGTTGGCAGAATATAACGGCTGCAGGCGGTATATAATTTTGGAGAATAACGATCATGTTCTGTTATTATACATGTACGCAATGAACTGGCCGGAATTGTATGTCAGTGCAGAACAAATAGCCGAAGTTCAGTTTCGTACTATTAATGTTTCTGAACGAGTTGCAGCGGGGCAAACAAGCGGTTCTACAGGTGAAATCATGGACCGACAATATGTGGAAGAGGGAAACGAGGAAGTTGAATTACAGATTTCCATTCTGCTTGAACGGGAGAATGACGAAATTGCGGATCTCCCGGAGGAGGAGTAGCTGTCTGCTTGGAGTGGTTCTAGCAGTGACGAAGAATACGTGCCATCGGATGACAATACCGAGAGCGACACCGATCCACCTTCAACGTCGGGCCATTTCGTTTACGGTGATATAAGTGAGGAAGATGAGGAAGAGGACAATGTTTCGGGTCTTAAGATGTGGGATGGGAATACGGAGAGCATCGACGCGGGTATATATTTCAAGAGTAAGAAAACTGTACAGGAAGCAGTTACTGCGTGATCGTTGAAAAGAGGCATGACGTACCGTACATTAGAGAGCAGAAAGACGACATGGGCAGTTGAATGCGTAACTCGAGGGCCTAAGTATCTCCGGAAACAATTGTACGGGATATTTTGCTCGTGGACTATAAAAGCGTTAAAGCAGCGAGATTTAGGCCTCTGGAGGATGGTTAAATGGGTAGAGGATCACACCTGTGCGGGTGCGAACGTTGGTCGAGAGGACAAAAATGTGACCTCGAAAAATGCAGCTACTCTTATTATGGCTCATATTATGAAAGATTAGGGTTTGATTTTTCGGACTCAATAAAGAAGGAACCGGGGTACAAGGTGAAACATATTCAAATGGCAGTCCACAACCATTTTCAGGTAAATTAATTTATTTTCATTATATTTATTTATGATGAACCATAATTAATTTATATTTATATAATTGCTTTTTTATTTTTGTTAAGAATTTATTATGCATCATATTTATTAATTTAGGGTTTAGCATATATTTATTTGGTTTCTGAATGATGTGTTTAGGTAAGGGTGAATTATAAGAAAGTCTGGCACGGTAGAAGAAAAGCGATTGAGGCAGTATTCGGAGTCTGGGAAACAAATTTTAGAGAATTGACGAGATATATGACTGCGGTCCAGGCGGCGAATCCAGGTACAGTCGTGCAGTATAAATTTCGAAGAGGAACAGAAAACAGTGACAGACATGTCTTTAGATATGTGTTTTGGGCGTTCGGGGCATCTGTGCAGGGATTCGAAGTATGTCGGCTCGTTCTATGCATTGATGCAACTCACCTTCTCGGTTCATTCAAAGCAAAACTGATAACCACAGTGGCAAAAACATCGAACAACAATGGCGGTCTGGTGGAAGGTGTGCCAATCCTCGCTGGGTTGGCCGATCTGGGTAAGACGGTGCAAACGCCTATGCTCAGCAGCGTCCAGTAATAGAGTCGGTTCGGGTATCTCCTGCCGATACCCGAACTGTCGAACAGTTCTGTTCGGAACGTGGAATTCGACCACGTCAATGAAAATCAGCTGAGTGACTGCGGTCCAAATGCGACGTCTCACACTGTACTGCGTAGGTAGAGCAGCCAACAGCCCGTCTGAGTATGCTGTCCACTGAAACTGTCGTATATGCATATATATTATAACTAAAAAAATAAACAGTATAATAAAAATAATTAAATTACAAATAGAACTCGACTGAAAGGCTAAAACATACCTCGGTTGTTGTCATCACCGACAGCTGATCCTTGTAACCTAGGAAATTATGGCCGGTTATATCCTGCCAGCTCTTCTCTGTGCGCCATCTACCAAAAAAAGCAAATATTAAAAAAATTTTCTCAATCTACTTTAATTTACAAATTATTATGCAGGAGAAATATACCTCCGTGCATATGGACATCTAGCGGAATACAGCAGATGATTGTCCGCAAGAGTTGGGCGAATCAGAAGTATCATCTCCCACGTCCATACTTGTGTAAGAAACAATGCACAAATTAAAATAACTAAAATAACGTATTATACCTGAAATTAACTATGTGAATTTCGAAAAAATACCTGAAGCAATAACAGGCAACCTCCAATATAGTCGCTGTCAGTCGCTGCCTGGCACAAGTTGCGGTAGAGATACGCCAGAACCGCACTCCCCCAACTGTACGCCCGACAAACTGCAAAATTCTCGAGCATGCGCGCCAAAATAAGAGACGTGTTGTTCTTCGAGGAATCGCAGAACAGAAATCCCCCCATCAGCCATAACACTTAGTACCGAGCACGCTGCTGGTAAACGTGCTCCGGTCCATCTACCTCCGAGCGCGTAGTCAGATGTCCAATAATGTTGCGGAGCATTATTCTGCTACCCCTCAAATCCGCGTTGGCTGGCACAAAACCGAAAAAGTCGGTGAAGTACTGCTGCCAGCCGACGCCAGGCATCTCGTATCGACCACTAACAGGCCGATCCTCCACAGTTAGGCCCAACATCACCTCCACGTCCTGCAGTGTGATAATGGCCTCCCTGAACGGCAGATGGAAAGTGTGTGTCTCCGGCCTCCACCGCTCCGCCAGCGCTTTCAGTAGGGCCCAGTCATAAAAAATGGACCCTACCCTCCGCACCAATCCAAATCCCAGCTTGTTGATATAATGCAGCGTCCGGTCATGCTCCGCGTTGATCAGCCTCCAAATCTGTGTGTCCGCTCGTCTGATACTGAGCGGAGAGTCGTATCTCTCCTCCCTTCTGGAGACATGTGCTGATCTATGTTCCCCCTGAAGGAACAGTAGATCATCGACAGCGGGCCCCTACTCGAGTACCCGCTGCTGCTGAGATGATTGTCCTCGCTCCATTGCTGCAATCCGTACGTGTAGAAGGTTTCTTATTTATTTTCTAATTTCTATTACAGTTTTATATTTCCACTAATATCTACTGTTTAGCAACCTAATTGAAATTCAAAAGGTTTTAAGTACCCCTAAACCATAAATAATATTAAATTATACTATTTCAATTATTTTCCTAGCATTCATTATATCTATTAATTATGATCGCAAATATTAAATATTCAAATATATTTAACATCATAACTACTCTAAAATAATATTCTAATCATTATTTATTACTAGGCCTTAAAATTAAATACTACATAAAAATTTATCATGCATAATAATTATAAATCCTAAAAATATATATTAGTTATTCACCCTAACTATTCAAAAAAAATTTAATCATGCATAATTATTCATACCTTAAATCAAAATACTAATTATTCATTCAATAAAACTAAATATAAGGAAAATTATATGATAAAAAATTTAAGATAAAAGACATACCTTTATATCACAATAAATTCAATTAACCGTCAAACCGAACTAAAATTTTTACTATATTTGGTAATTTTTTAAGTGTGAATATGAAAAATGAAAGAAAATTTCCGTTTTGTAATCTGCGCGATGGTTCGCAATCCACGAATGCGCATGCTGTTAATTTGAAAGGCGTCCGCATACGCCGTATGCGAATCGAGACCGTGTGCCACGTGTTGTCCGCCGCGTTGTTCGCATTAATCACCCTCATTAATTCTGTCATTAACTTCGTTAATTCAACATATTCGCATACACCGATTGCGAACGACTCATTAAAAAATTCAGATTTTAATTTGTTCGCATACACAGATTGCGTTCTACATCGTTTTGCAAACCCCGATTGCAAATACCGTATCTAATGTTCACGTTTGAATTTTGGGCACTATTTTTGTATTTGATCCAATAAATTATAGTCACAAAAAGAAAAAGTCATTTTTAGGCAACTCAATGGATAATGGATTGTCCTTAATGATGTAGTCATTTGATTTTGATTTTGTACTTTATGATTTAATTATTATAATAATTTTACTTCTTTCTACTTTCTTAAATGTAACTTTCAACTTTGAAAATTATCTCTAAGTAATATTTTTCTCTTATAACTTTCAATTATAATATTTTTCTCTTATTTACATAAATGTGCTATAAAAACATAGTTGTTAATAACAATATATATTCATTCTAATCCATGTAACATTTATCATGTTATTCATTTTTTAAATTAAATAGAATTTTAAAATGTGGCATATTAAAAAAAGTAGAAAGATGTTCTAATATTAAAAAAAATGAAACATAATCGTCCATGGAAAGTTAACAACTTAGTGGTGAAATCATTAAACTATGCAAAAAAGTAGTGATCTCAGAATAATTTTATAGTTTGTAAAATTGAATGTTGAAATTATAATATTGATCATAACTGAGCGAAAACAAAAAATATACAAATTAAGAGTGTTAGAAATAGAAACATAAAAATAATTCTTAATTCTACAAAATTTGTGTACTATTTTAAGCCTACTTATTTGTACCACAAAAATTGTTTGTAAAAATAAAAGAAAATTACAACATATAGCATATTTTTAAAGTTGATTTTAAAATACCTCATAAATTTTGAATTTAGGTAAATAACATTTTTTTATATTTTTATCATTTTAAACCTTGTTTCAAAAAAAAAATAATAATTTAATATATAGGAACAGAAATTGGAAATTTCTAACGCACAAACAAAGGCTATTCGTTGGAGACTAGAGAGGCACCATTGTAGCAAGTAGCCACCGCTATAATATTGGAATTGGCTAATTGGTGTCGCTAATCTTCAGCGTAAGCAACGACGAGCTCCACCAGCACCAGAAACACTTAACACTAGGGGGAGGGGAGAAGTTGGGCCGACGGCCCAATGAAAACACGTCTCAAACTTCAACTAATATTCAAACATTTTCGATTACCGAACCGCTAATTTGAAGCCACTGGATGAAACTCTAAGCGATATCGAGTATTTTAACACAAAGGTAGTTGTCATTCATCGATTAGAAAAACAAATTCTCGTTCATCGTCTTTTGCCACTTCCAATTTTTTTTTTTTTTTTACATTTTATGGTGTAACACAATAGATCAGAAGAAATTAGATTATATTTTAAATTTACGAATCAAAAGTTTTTTTTTATGGTATAGAATTTTTGAGTTTCTGTCAGTATTTACGGTAACCAGTGACGAATTTCAATGAGATCTTTAATTTTAAGATAGAAGACGAAGTAATATTGCAAAAAGTCCTCAACATGAAAAGTATTTATGAATAAAAAATTGACATTTTTTAAATTCAATTAAAATGATTGTAAATTGTGACGTTATACTCATTTTTATATTTGACCGTAATATATGCCACTTGTCGTTATCCAATATCTATTAATTTTTTTTTGAAAGATGTTTATTATTATTAATTTAAGTACTTCAAAATATTAATAATTTTTTGTAATTTGAATAACGATTAACGAATAACACAGTCTCGTCTCTAACCAACAGAACAGACTCTGCTCTTCTCTTTCTATATATCTCTGTTTTCCTTCGAAGAAACACCGAGAAAATTCTCTCTCCTCCAAGAACCACCAAGAAAACTCAATCTTGTTGAAGAAAAAGCTAAAATGGAAAGCTCCTTGCGCTGGTTTTACGTGCCGTTGCTGATGATAATCTGTAATGGCGTTTGTCATGCAAGACCACGTCCTCAAGCAGGTTAGTTCTCTTATTTGCATTTGATGAGAAATAAATTAGGGTTTCGAATTAAACTTTTCTCGGTAACCAAACGGTCCTCCTTTTGTGGTTATGTCAATTGAACCCCATTTGGTTACTGTGAAAATGAAAGAAAGCTAAGAATTTATTTGAATTTCTAACTATTCTTGTTGTTAATCGATCATAGATCCAAGTTATTTGAAGTTTGTTAAGAATGGGACGGAGTTTCCTCCAGAAGAGTATTATGATTACATAGTAGTCGGAGGTGGCACCGCCGGTTGCCCATTGGCGGCTACTTTGTCACAGTGGTTTCGAGTTCTTGTTCTGGAACGCGGTGGGGTTCCTTCGGGGAAACCCAATGTAATGAGTCAAGAAGGGTTTCTTACGACACTTACCCAAGTTGATGCATTTGATTCTCCTGCTCAACCCTTCACATCAGAGGATGGTGTCCCAAATGCCAGAGGGCGGATTCTTGGTGGCAGTAGTGCCATTAATGCCGGATTCTACAGCAGAGCAGACCCAGATTTTTTTAAGAAATCAGGTATGAATTGGGATTTGAGAATGGTGAATGAATCATATGAATGGGTTGAGAAGGCAATTGTGTTTAGGCCGGTGCTTAGGCAATGGCAATCAGCTTTTAGAGATGGTTTAGTGGAGGCTGGAATTGGTCCATATAATGGGTTTAGTGTAGATCATTTGGTGGGCACTAAAATTGGTGGTTCCACTTTTGATCCTACAGGGAAGAGACATAGTGCTGCTGATCTACTTGATTATTCAAATTCTGAAAATATCAAGGTTGGGGTTTATGCAACTGTGGAAAGAATTCTATTGGCTCCAACTGCTTCATATTCAAAGAATTCAAAGATAACAGCAATTGGGGTTGTTTACCGCGATCGAAAGGGACTATTTCACCACGCAATGGTACAGAAAAATGGAGAAGTCTTACTGTCTGCTGGTGCCATCGGTAGCCCGCAGTTACTTTTGTTGAGTGGCATTGGTCCTAGACATTACCTATCAGCTTGGGGTGTTCCTGTAGCATATGACCTTCCATTTGTGGGACAATTGATGTATGATAATCCTAGAAATGGCATTTCATTTGTGCCTTCTATCCCACTGGAGCATTCACTGATACAGGTTGTTGGAATAACACAAGTTGGGGCTTATCTTGAAGCTGCTTCCAATGTTATCCCGTTCGCTTCCCCAGCTCGTTCCATTTTCATTAACGCTCCACGTTCTGCGCCTCTGTATCTAACAGTGGCCACACTAATGGAGAAAATCACCGGGCCACTTTCTACTGGCTCACTCAGGCTTGCTTCAGTAGATGTTAGAGTCAACCCAATTGTTAGATTTAATTACTTTCAAAACCAAATTGATATAGACAAGTGTGTAAATGGGACGCGCAAAATTGGGGAAGTGTTAAGGAGTAACTCTATGGGAAGGTTGATGTTCAATGACTGGTTTGGAGGTAGAAATTTCAGATTTGTAGGACCTCAGCTGCCTCCTTTGCAATCTGAGTATATGGAGATGGCTGGTTTTTGTCGGCGAAGCGTAAGCACCATATGGCATTACCATGGGGGCTGTGTTGTGGGGAAAGTGGTCGATTCTGAGCATAGGGTTTTCGGCATTGAAGCTCTTCGCATAGTAGATGGTTCGACATTGAGCATATCTCCAGGGACAAATCCTCAGGCTACTCTGATGATGATGGGGAGGTATGTAATCTTTCTGTCTTAAAAAAGTTTATTTATTTATTTTTTTTGGGTACAAACTAAATCTGGTTTTGAATGTTTATCATCACAGATATGTTGGGCTGAGGATACTCAGAGATCGCTTGAGATACTAAAATGATTGATTCTTTCATTCTTTGGAAACTAACAGAGTTGTGTAGAGAAATCTTGTTGCCAATTTTGTAACTCTTTTCATGTTTTCCTTTTTCTGGTTTGTATTGAGTGTATAGGAATATATAAGCACTTGATAATTGTAAAAATTTCAGACTTTCCTCCTAATAATCTCTAGTTGAGGACTAACTTTTTTTGGTTGAGAATTATTTTCAAATCACAGTAATAATTTTTTTGCAGTAACAATAACAAATACTATCAGTATGATCGTGCCAGAAATATTATCAGTAAAAGTTGATAAATACTATCACTAAAAGTTCATAGTGGAGTATAAAAATTTAGTGAAATAACATTTTTTTATTAATAAGACTATAAATTTTTTAAAAATTTTAAGACTACCCATTTATTATAAAATATTAATTTGTTTAATTAATGAACCAAAATTTAAAATTCAATATAAAATTAATATAATTTAGAATTTTCTAAACATCACCAACTTATCTGAAAAATGGATCGCTGCCATAATTTAGCGATTTCTAGCGACATTTGCTGGAAAAATAAAAATTAGTATTTGTCAATATATGTCAATATATCTCAGTACCAATCAATATAAAAATCAATATTTGTCAATATAACTTAATATATGTATCTAATAATATAATTTAAAATTCTGTCAATATAATTGGTCAATATTTATTAATAAATGCCAATATTTGTCAATAACCTAAACAATATCAGTCATTATAATTCAATATTTGTCAATATAAATAAATATTCTTATTAATAAAATTTTTTAGTAACTACAGGGGTTTATTTGTAAAAAACCAAGGCCCATTTGAAAATATGAAAAATATAAGGGGTTGAATTGAAAAAGGCACTTCATTAGTTCATCTTCAATGCATAACCCTAGCATCCACTCCTCCTTTAGCCGCCAACAAAGAAAACCAGTCTCGCTTCAACGGTATTCGATTGTTGGACTTGACCCCTAATCCCCAGAAGATCTTCAAATTCTTGAACTATTTTTTCCAAAGAAGGAGTTGGTTCAATGAGTTCTTCTATTTCGTTAAGCCCTTTTGCTAAGTTTTTAGAAGATGAAGAGGAATAAGGAATTGTGTCTTCTAAGTCCGCCATAAATACTCTTAGGCCTGGATAAACTTTCCCATCAACTTGGAAGTTTTCATATGCAGATGGAGTAAAGAATTGTCTTTTGAGGCCTTTCTTAAATTTCGGCTCCTGAATATCATTCAAAGCTTTACGACCCCCGTTGTACCCGAGCCCAGATCTTTTCTCCACCATTTTGATAAGTGGAAATTGGTTCTTTTATTCCTTGGCCATACTTTCCTAACCCGTCACCTCTTTTGTAATTAAACTTCTTCATTTTCTTTTCTCCTTTATTATCTGAATCCAGCACAGCCACCTGAAATCCACTCATTGGCATTTCCATTTCGCTTTCACCCATCAAGGTAATATCTGCTTCCTCTTGCGCACAGACTATGATTACATTATTTTCAATAGGAAATTTAATCTTCTTATGCAAGTTGAAGGCACACCTCCAAGCGGATGAAACCAAGGCCTTGTGAGTAGCATAGCAAAAGTGGCCGGGATGTCTAATACAGTTAAATCAACAACACTCTCGATTGGACCCACTTTAATTTTTGCCAAAAAAGTTCCCTCCACACCCCTCTTTTTGTTATCATAAGCTCTGATAATCATACTGGAGGGCTCTAACTCCGATGCTTTAATTTTAAACTTTGACAATAGCTTTAAAGGACACACATTCAAGGCAGAACCGTCATCCACCATCACATTTCTGGTTAAACGCCCATTAATTTCTGCTTGAATAAAAAGAGGTTCGGTATGATGTCTTCCTTCTAGTGTAAGATCGTTGTCAGAAAAGACAATTTCCACTTGTGGCTTTTGAATAAAGCTACTAAATCTTCCGTGGTCACTTCAGTCGACACTCTTAGCTAAGGCCCGCAACAGAGCTTCTCTTTGACATTTTAAAGCCATAATTACATCCCAAATGGTTACATCTGCTCTTGTCCTTTTCAGTTGCTTCAATACTGAGTCAACATCAGTACCTCCCAGGATCTTTTGATCAAACATTTTTTCATTAATTCTTTCAGCAATTACCATATTCTTTTCTCTCCCGTGAACTTCTTTTTCAGCACTACTCTTTCTATTTACTTATTCACTTTTCTCATTTTCCTTGCCTGATTCCTCTGTTATCCTGTTTTTACCCTTATCTATACTTAAGTTAAAGGGCTTGAAAACTCGACCATTGCGGGTCAAGCTCTGAACATATTCTTCTTCACTTTCATCACCCCAAAATTTCGAGACAATCTGCGTATCCCCCATTTGGTTGACTCGTTCATCTCTTTCTTTCTCTTTCCACATTTTCGGCACACCTTGCAGAGTTTAGCCAAATCAGTTTGAACTTTAACTTCCAATTCTTTTTGAGACTTCTCTTCGCTATCACTACACCAAAAATCCGTAGCAAGAACTTCTTTAACAATCGTTTTCTCAAACAAAACTTCATTCTTGCTGATCAACTTAACATCCAAGTTTGATCCTTGGATTTCTTCTTATTCAATCTCAAACAGGATCTCTTCTTCAGATTTGTATTCCCCGATTGTATAAACACCATTAGGGAAAAAATTTGGCAGAGGGTTTCTTGTAGTACTTGGTTGACTGCTTTCAGGATCAGGAATCTTACCCTGTTCAATCAGATCTTGAATCTCGTGCCTCAGATGCTTACAACTATTTGTATCATGGATTTTACTCTGATGGAAATTACAATATGCTCTAGAATTAAACCTCGCAGGTAATGGATTTGGAAGAGGTTTGGGCTCCAGCGGTTGTAGCAGACCCTTTTTAACACATCTCTCCAAAACTTTCGACAACGGCAAGCTGAAGTTGGAAAATCTTCTTTCCGAAGCATTTCTCAGAAAGTTGACATTCTAATTACCCCCTGTTTTTGAATTCTAGAATCGGATGATCCACTTTACTTTGAATTGGAATAACTGCTACCACCCCGACTGTTTCCAAACCCAGTTTTTGCATTAGCTTCTTTCCTCCATCAGACGATCTTCAATACTAATTCCCATTCTATATACTTCCGAGAAGTCTCCCAAAGGTATACAATACATTTTGTTTCTAAAAGGAGGTAAGGTACCTCGGATAAAAATCTTGATCAATTCTTGCTCATTTGGCTTGTTTCTTATCAGGATTAACTTCTTTCTCTAGCGGTTCAAATATTCGGAAAATGATTCGTCCTGATATTGAGTAGTGTTCTCCAACTCCCTTAAGCCCACATTCATTATTGAATTGAATGAAAACTGCTCCAAGAAGACTTTAGACAACTCCAGCCAACTAGTTTTCTTATTCTTGTCTAAAGCGTGGTACTACATAAAAGCCGGTCCCTATAAGGAGGTAGAGAACCAATTTAACATGAAGCTAGGAGAAAGCCTGTTCAATTTTGATATCAGGACATACTGGTTCAAATGCACCACTGGATCACCATCTCCGTCAAATTTGGCCGGTTTGTGCAGCTTTTCGGATGCTCTCGTCCTGACTCATCTTCGACATACTCCTTAAATTCATACCTGAAGTCATTCTTGACTTGCAATTGAGCACTAATCTTTTTTATTTCTTTCTTCATAACTTCCAATTCCTCTTCCAAAGCTGATTTCCCGTTAACTGAATCATCAGGAATTTCTATAGCTCTTTTACTGTTCTTCGCTCTTTCCAGCAATTCTTTATGGTAACCTGGGTCCTGTTCTTTCAATATGGGGTAAAAAATGTCAGGCTTTTTACCTTTTTCAAGGACAGAAGAAGAAGCCGGTGCTTGTGCTGGGATTTGTGAAGTTAATCCCAACTCAGCCAATTTGGCAGTCATCATCTCATTGAACATTACTTCCACTTCTGCCTGAGTATATCAGGGCTCGTTGGGATCAACTCTTGGACTCTCTATTCTTTCTGCCATACTGTCTGTTCTTTCGGATACTTCTGGGATCGGGGGTTTATTAATCTGACTAATCTCCCAGAATGGTTTTTGACCCAAGCTAGCTCAGTGCTTTTCCTGGTAGAATCAATTGTTGACAATGCCTGTAGAACAAAAGATTTTTGAGAATGTATGCATGGATACATGCAAAAATGTAATCATAACATGTGAAATGCAAACTAATGTGTCTGTGAATCAGTATGGACCAGAAATCTCTTTTTCACACAACTGACTAATGAGATTTGAAAAAGGTTGTCTGAATAGGTTTGTTTGCTTAGTAAACATATTCGGATTGTCTTCTGTCATTAATCAGTCCTGAGAAGAGTAAGATATGTAAGAAGATTTACATAAACACCAAATAGAAACAAAATGTTGGATATGAAGAGAATGATTTCTCTTCTCTAAACCAAAAAGAAAAAATAAAAGGGAAAAGAAGAATACAGAGGATGATTCCATTGAAAAAGAAGAAGAGGGAGAAGAAGAAGAAGAAGAAGAAAAAAAAAAAGTTTGCTGAAATTTTACCTGGTATGTATTTGAACTCTTTCTTTTTTTATTGTTTTTGCTCTCCAATCTTTCATTTCACTATTCTTCATCTATTTTATCTATTACAGATTTTATATATGAAAAAAATATATTCTTATGCTACTGAAATTTTTTATGAATATTGATATTTAGACTAAATATTACATGCTACTGATATATCTCATATATTGATTCTAAATTTTGTATCTAGTAACTACTAACCGCTAAAATTTTGATTGAATTAGTGAATGCTGAAAAGTTGATGAAAATGCATCTTATATTTATTTTTATTTATTTCCTTTTGGCTTTTGTATTTAGAAACTTGCTGAATTTTGATTGAATAATGTATTGTACTATTATAATTTTAATTCATATTGCTATTGAAATTTGTTGTAGGGTTAAAATGGCAAGTTCAAGTGGTGGTTCATCAAATACCAAATAAGATCCCCGATGGAAATATTATCGATATGACAATCTTTCAGACAAAAGTAAAGGCATTGTTTGCAACTTTTGTGAGAAAATTACACATGGAGGCATTCATGGAGCCAAACAAAACATAATAGGTGGATACAGAAATACCACCAAATGCGTTAAGTGTCCGAATCATGTGGTAGAAGAAAAGGAACTATACGAAAAATAAGAAAGCATTAAAAGTTGAAAAAGTTTCAAGTGAGCTTGAGATAATTGAGGAAGAGGAAGAAGAAGAAATGGATGATGATGATGTGGTAGTAAAAAAATTAAGTAAAGAAGCAAAAATTAGACGGACCAATGGATTCCTTGCTGCTAGTAAAGGTAGTAAAGATGCAAAGTTTAAGCAAGCAACAATGAATTAATATTGTAAGAAGGAGCTGTGAGAAAAAGCTTGTGAGGCCATTACCGAGTAAGATGGCTAAGGAAGGGATCTTACACTCAACGAGGAGATATAAACTATGCTTCAAAGAAATTGTTATCTTTATTTTGCATTTCATGAAGGAACTTTTGGAAATTACTCAATATCTTTGTCAAGCTTTGTAACGTGATAGTCAAGATATTTTAAATGTTATGCCTCTTGTTCAAGCACAACAAATTTACTCAAGAATTTAAGTGATTTTGGTTGAGTGAATTTCTTTACGAAAGTAAAAAAAGAACTGAAGATATTTTATGAAAAAACATTAAGTGGCTGTGCAAGATTTAAGTGATTTAGATGTTAAAGCTAGAAACTGATATGGATCATTAATATGGGGTTCATGTCTTTATTAGTGCTATTAATTATCAGTTACAAAAACTAAATAATAGATTTAATGAGTACATAATAGAAATAGAGGCCCTTAGTTAGCATTAGATCTTAAAAAATTAAATGCTATAAAAAGAAGTGATGTCGTAATGTGTATTTAAATTTCAATAACCTTTCATGCATTATTTTTATAAAATGTATTTTAATTTAATATTTATTTGATTTTCACCACTTATTATTTATAATTTTTTAAGCTAATAAATAATTTTATTGTCGCAGTCCTTTTATTATGAATAAAAATCCATATGCTTGTCTGATAATTTTAAAAAATCTTTTTTGTGTCTTTTATTTTTCTTGCACTTCAAATTAATGAAAGTTGAAATTATATAATTCAACTGTTTTTGTTATAAAAAAAAAACACTGAAAATTACCATCTTCAATGATATGTTAATTTTTTACCTTTTTATGAAAAAAATGTTGGCTCCTATATTTCACTTTATTATTAATATTTAAAAGGAAAAATTACAAATTTGTCTCTGACATTTGATATATTACATTATTTTATTTTTAATAATTGAAAAATAGGTTTTTTTTTTCCTTACATTTTTACTTAATTTATACTAATTATTCTGTTTAATTATCTAATTCAGTTTTAATTATTCCTAAACTACCCTTAATAATAGGGTTTGATTTAGATAAAATTTAGTTAATGTGGACCTTAGATGGTGTTTATTTATTTTCGGGAACTAAACTAAAAATTTTGTCATCTCCTTAGTTTTCTCTTTTCAACTAAACAACAATTTTCATTGTAGGCGAAATGAAAAACTTGCATTTCAATCGACACCGATTTATGTTTCTTTTTATTCAAGAAGTTGAATGATAACCACTAAACCCAATCCTTTTAACAAGATGAGGAAATTCATACATAATCCAAAGAAAAAAGATTCAAAGAAACATCTGAATTTTAATTTAAAGCTGGAGTTATTATTAATTTTTTCTCTCTATACTGTTACCCAACACAATAAACCAAAATATAGAACACATAAAATGGACCAATAAATAAAATTAGAAATTCAATTAATAAATCATAAATAAAAAACACTTCAACAAAAATATGAGGTGAATTTAAATAGACGAATCTTCCTGAACATTTTCTCATCCTACCACCGTTTTTAAAAGTTGGAATTGACAATATTTACCATCAACAGATTGGAATCATTCATGCGTTGATTTTAGAATTGAACAATAGCAGAAGGATATAAATTCATGGTTAGAGATATTTGGGAAAACCTTAGCCACCAATTTATTTATCTTAGAATGTTCATCTTAACCACATATTTTGACCATTGGTTGAAAGAGTAGAGGAATGAGAGCTTAACGAAACCAAAATTGTTTACAAAAGAGGTCTTTGGCAGCTGAAATGAGTTTGGTAGGATTGGAGTGGAAAACTACACTATAAATGCTTTCAAGATGACCAAATTTTCAATTTAGTCCAAAAAAAATAAATTAACACCTTCTAAGGTCTATATTAACTAAATTTTATCTAAACTGAATCCAATTATTATAGGGGTAGTTCAAGAATAATTAAAAATTAATTGGATAATTAAATGGAATTGATGGAAATAGTTAACGGAAGGGCTAGTTAGAGTATCTCCAATGCTAATATAGATTGTAACTGATTTATCACATAATTTTAACATACATGACTAGATGTGTAACTGTAGATATGAAACTATCTCCAATGCATTTATTTTGAATTCTCCACATTCTATTTTTTTAGGCCGACAATTTAATAATTAACGAATAGACAATGAGTATTAATATAGACATGGTCTAATAGATCTTTTAAAAATAAAAGTTCTGTTAGACAATGTCTATTACTACATCAGATAGACATTTGAATAGACATGAGCATTAAAAATTCTTTTAATAAGAATTTTATTTTTGCTTATATGGCAATTAAATTGGAGATAGACATTATAACATTAGAGATGCTCTTAATCTAATTAAATAAAATAAAAAAATCTAATTTTTAAATATTAGGGACAAAATAATAAATATGTCAAAAGGACAAATATATAATTTTCCTTATTTAATAACAAAATAACAATGCAAAAATGCAAAGTTGTGACTATCTATTTATTAAAATATAGAATAAATAATACTTATGTTCTTTCATGACAATATAAGACATATTATTGTCTATGTGGCAATTTTTTAAATTAATTTCTAATATTAATTTTTGTAAAAACATTATTGTGAATTTGTATTTTGTATATTTTATAATATTTCTTTAGTTATTTATACACATAATAAAAATTCTTTAATTTATTTTTTAAGCATTATAAATAATAAAATCATATATTTATATATTTTTTATTAAGAAAATTAACCCTTATTAATAATGTAAAATAAATTAAACAATATATGAAAATCAAAAATTTATTCTAATTACATTTACAATTTTAGGCTACAAAATCAAAAAATATTTATTAACTATTTTTAATTTGAAAATTCAAAATAAAATAAAAGTGGTATAAAAAATTTAAAATAATCAAAGAGAAAAATATACCATATCCTATTAAAATATTTACAAAATATTTAGGAATAAAAATAAAATTCATTTATATAATATTGTACATCGCGCGGATAGATGACTAGTTATAATAATATTTCTACTTTAGTTAGCATCAAAACAAACGCCATCATCTATTTTTTAAAACACATAAAAATTAAAAGTAAAGTTTGTGACACTTTATATATATACACACTAGTACTAGCCTAATGAAAATTAATGCAATGAATTTTTTATAGTTTTTTTTTTAAATATTAATCACAATAAATATGATATTTTGAAATTTAAATTAAATATTTCTTTCCGGATATGATCAAATCCAGCAAAAAAAATTAAATTTGAAAAACCAACTGATTCATACTAATCTTTATTAGAATTTGCAGCATGATGACAACTTTATCTTTATCTAATCAAATGCAAAGCTTCAGTGAATCAAATTCCAGAATTTCAAATCCAAACCCAACACCGATTAATATTCTTTTCCCAGATGCCAACCTTCCAAAAGCTTATCACCGAGTTCTCACACTTCAGTGGTACAACTAATCAATTTGGCACTATTGCAAGTAAATTTGAAGTTATTCTATATGCAAAAATAAATGCTTGTTTTCAAGAAATTAATCTCTCTAACTCTGGCTCTATTAATGTAGGATCAAAATTAACTACTACAGACTCCATGGATCAAAACAAAAATTTCAGCAGTAATAGCCCTAATATCCTTAACACCATCCTCCACTGCGCTTCATTCCTCTAAAGCTTCATTGACCTTTATGCTCCCATGACGAGCTCTTTTTGCATAGGAAAAGTGGACAACTCCAACTCAGACTTTCGATCATGGGTGAAAGTATTGATGACTTAACAGTAAAATATAAAAACCTATGGGACAAATTAGGCGTTCATCAATTCATTTAACTCACCCATTTTCTCGAAGAAGCTTCCCTTCTTCATAAAGATTTAAAAGTAACTATTTTATTTTCCTTATAGGTCTCATGTCCATCACCTTATGGGACATCTTTGCTCTCAGTGGCCTTCCTATTTATGGAGATGAAGTAGCGACGTGTTGTCCTCACTTCGACGAGAAAGGAGAACCTTTACACCCCCCAAAGTTTTTTTGATATATAACTGTCATAAATCCAGAAGAGAAACCTCAATCAATGATCACAATATATTTTTGATGGATTTTTTTATGTGAATTTGTATTCTTCCCTACTTCTAGTACTCTGGAGCAAGAATATTTACCCCTTGTTGTAGAATTATCCAAAGAAAAGTCATACATTTTACGCCCATGCTTCTTAGTTCCGTTTACCAGGGCCTTTCTACTTTTGCTTGTCTAATTACTCTCAATGAATGCTAGTGCGTGGAGCTTACAACTATAGGTCTTTTCATGCTTTCCTAGGCTAAGAAGAAGTAAATTACTTTCTCCACTGACCCTTCCTTTTGGACCAAAAGTAGTTAAATATGAATGTCATATTAACCACAACATCTTAGTCAAATTTTCCTCGAAGCTTAATGTTGATGAAATCAATTTCACCCCTTTTGGCTATCCTTTTGATCTTATCAAAACCAAAACTTATGTTAGTCCTGAATTGATGTCATATGGTCTTCATTTTTGGAGAATCGCCACCGAACAAAGACTTTTAATGGTAAATGACTCTTAAAAGACCAAATATGCCACCAAAGTGAGTTTTGAAATCTATCTTTCTAGGCTTTAGTGCTCTCAGTTTGGCATGACTCAATACCTATTCCTTTTAGAAGAAAATTCATAGAAACTTAAAAAAAGATAGAGCATATAAACTATCTCCATAGTCTTATTGACAAACTAAAGAAACGTGACTATGCATAAGACATGCTAGAAATTAATCTAGATTTCACCTTTGAAACTTTTCAAAAATAATAGAATCACTCATATTGAACTACAAATTAAAAAACTGGTAAAATTTCATTCTTTCTTTTTTAGTCTAATGTTTAGTTATTCTATACTAATTATTTCCTTTTGCAACTTACTTTGCATTTGTCAACATGATAAGAGATACACCAAAGACATCAAGGAAGACAGAAATTGAAGGAAAATCTTTAGGGATGAAGAAAATGGCTGTTAGATGTGAAATTTATGACATTTATAAGAGAAACAGATCAGGGACCTGCTTTGGTAACCTAAAGAAATGATTTGTTGGTTTAGTTAACACACCTACACACATAAAATTTGAAGAAACAAATGATTTCTCCAAAGAGAAAAGTGGAAAACTGCTTTAGATAACTCTTGCAGATTATATAACAGACTTCAAAGTACTTCCATTTTTTCATTTTCTTATGCAAGTATTGTAACTACTTCCGCTCACTTCATTTCTTCAAAATTTGTATGTGCCTTAATTATCCAAATCGATTTTAAGACTGGTTACTCTTAAAAAATTACAATAGAATCCATCACTAATTTTAAAACTCATACAATAATAAAAATAAATTCTATATTTATTACACAATTAATAAAATGGATGAAACAAAATCTTTCAATTGGGCCTAATGAGGGTGCTATTGAATACATCATGTTAAATTAAGGATAAAATTGATTAAATGTTTATTTTTAGGTGATATCTTTAAAACGAGCAAAGTTCAAATGTGAGAAGACAAAGATGCCACCTAGGTAAGTGTGGTGGACACCTTGTCATTCACACATTATATGACACATTGATAAAGACATTTCATGTCCATTTTGACTTTTAATGGATATCAAACTATCATTGAGTATATTTTGAGGACACAATTAAAAGAATAATAAATATCTGACGTGTAACTTTTTTATTTTAAATAACAAATATATTTACTTTTGTTAGCATTTAAAATAACATTAAAATTCAACTCATAAAAGTGTAATTGCCTTTTACATTGTGAATACTTTTAGTAAATGACATTTTAAAATATTGTGAATACTCGAATTTTAAAGCCGGAAAAACCATTTTTCTCGGACTGCAAACAGTCAAGCCGAACTAGAGGTCACTGGCAAATTGCGCCGGAAGTTTGTCATCATGGTACTTGAAATGTTCGAAAAATTGGGAGGACCATAGAAATGGCCTCGGAAAATTCATTGAAGTCCCCCAAAGGCCCCGAAAAGTCTCTTGAGCAAAAAATCGGCAAAAGTCAGCATCAGGGCGCCCCTAGTCGCCCTCTAGTTGCCTCCAGCCCGTTTTTTCACTATAAATAGCCCCCGGGAGATCCTTTTCACTCACACCTTAAGCTGTGTTGATAGCCGCTCTCTTATCCCTTTTCGCTTCTTGCGATTCTTTACTACTTTTTGCATTTTGCATTGCATTATTGTGCTTCTTTGCTCATTCACAATTTAATTAAAATCTTAAATTCCAAATCAAGTTGAAGTTGCAAAGCGGCCGACGACTACCGAAGGTACACACTAAACCCTAATTTCTTCAATTCAAACATACATAACACTCTGCATCATGTAATTACACTTTTGGCACCCAAGTGCCTACTCAATTACTTTTCAGCACCCAAGTGCCTAACTAAATCATATTTTTAGCCTAAGTGCCCACTTAATCACACTTTTGGAACCCAAGTGCGTATAATTACATTTTTGGCCCAAGTGCCCACTGTTGACGCTTGATTTTTGCCCCTAAAAAATACCGATGATGATCAATGCTCTACGCTCGAGATATCCAGAATCCTCCTCGATTTGGTTTGTCGGTCTTCAAATATTTTAATCTCTCGTGTCTTTTAAAATAAAATCCTCAA